>JANSTT010017768.1:0-15860 GCA_026745375.1 Platyura marginata | reverse complement strand
AGGTAATTCCGATCTCGACACCTCTGTAGCAGTCGGAATCATTCCGACATCGACATTTTGTGCGAACAAAATACAAGTTTGGGTAAATGCTGTACACCTGGTCCAACTGATTGGACATTGGTGATAAACGGTACCACTTTATGTGAGCTTGTGGCAGCTTGTTCACTCGGTTTGTTTATTTTTATTAATTTTTATTGTTGTAAGGAATCAAGTATTCATATTTATAAGTAGGTACTTGGTTCCTTAAAAGTTTTGGTAAATCAAGTTAACTATTTTTTAATATTATTTTTAAAAATTAATTATTTTTAGTTCATGAATTAATCTGTTTTCAAGCAAATATTTTAATTTAAAATTATTAATTGTAATTAAAATAGTTTTTATTAAAATAAATAAAAAGTGAAATCAATACAGGTGATTTAATTTAAAGAAGAAGTTTCTTATAGTGATTATAATTAGAAGTCTCCTTAGAAGAATCCTTTATGAATACAAAACACATTTTTTGTTGCAAGCAAAGAAATATAGATGAATTTTTTGAATTCTTAGTATATAAATATTGAAAACATATGAAAACTGGCCGAAAAAAGAACATTTTATAGCGAATAATACTCCTCAAAGTGATTGTGGTTACGTTTCAGGAACAAATGCATCTTGCTATTCTTTCAGAAGAAAAGAGACTTCTGAGATCAACCTTTCAAGCGACAGTGGCTAATGTTTTCGTAGCGCGATTTGTCGGGATACACTAATTCTCTGCCTCAAGCCTCAAAGACGACGTTTAACAATGTCAGTTGGCTCTGCTTGCAAAGCATTGGAGGCCATATGAACGGCTTTATTATGGAACTATTTCGTGAGCACAATTTGGCTATCTTTGCTGAAAATTTCCTGACAAGCGACTCACATAAAGTGTAGTCGTCTATCACCAGTGTCCAATGGAATAGACCTGATTTTTAGCAAAAAAAACCAATATAAATAATAAATAACTTGCACTCTAGATACTTTAGTTACTATCCAGCGAAATTATTTATATTAAATTCTAACACTATTTCTCACCTTTTTTCCAACAATTAATAATTGTTTCGCTCCGAACAAAACTTTTCATTTTGACAACACATATTTTGCAGATAAACATCAATCAAAGACTAGCTTGGATATGAAAATGACTACCTATTTCTAATGAATATCTATTTTGCGTCGATTGAGACCGTTGTGGATATAAAATTCAAAAATTTATCAAAAAAAGAGCTGTCCAACCAAGTCCAAGAAAGGGTTAAAAAGTGAAACAATTTTGAACTTTCTTAATACTAAAGATATGGTTTTGAAACTTTGTATTATTTCATTCTTTTGAATTTCCAGTATTTTTTCCCAAATGAAATTTTTGGAAAAAGTTAACGCTTTAAGGTTCATACATTTTGAAAAAAAATTAAAACACCATTCTAAGTCCAAATATGCATGTCCGTCCATGTGTCCGTTCGTGATCAAGATTCTGGCTAAACGGCTGAAGCTAGAAATGTGAAATATTGTGTTTATTATGTATGATTATTATTATGTATGATTGTCATTGTATGCCTATGTATGACAACAATAAAGATTTCATTCATAGTCGAAAATTTCCACAATCCACCGTTATGGCGCTGCAATCACTTTTCTAGGGTTTAATCATTCATACAGAAAAAATGAATAGTGAATGAATGCTGTATAGTAATGTCACACTGATTCGTTTAATTTGTCATAAAATGCTTATAGGTTTAAAGGTGTCTAAAATTGTTATTATGTAATTTCCGTTTTTAGGTCAAATTAATGTGACATTCATAATAAAAACATTTCAAAGACATACTTCGCAATTAATTTTGGCTCAAATTTAACGACAGACGCGGTCAATTAATATTTCTCTAAAATGATGAATATCTTTTTTGAAAGCTTAAATAGCAAAGTATTTAAAAAGATAATTATGGATAATATTTTTTTTTTTACTGTAATTACCTACAGACACAGGTATAAGAGTACCTACCATTTAAAACAAACTTTAAACTAAGTTAAAGGGATAAAGAACATAAATTTAAATAAAATTCATTTTTTCCTCTCTATCTCTCTAATATCTTCTCTCATTAATTTTAAAGACACGAGCGCGAGCATAATTATTTTAATACTGACTAAAATATATGATTTCTTCAAACAAATAACTGTTGTCGTTACAATGACTGCACATTTAAAAAAAAAAATTGCCATACTTTTTCATTTTCGATCAGTTCTTATTCATATCTTAGACGAAACGGAATAATAATAATAATAATATAAAATTATTATTGAAATTAAATTTAATGAAATAATGATTTAATTTCAATTTTTGATTAAAACGCACATTTTCAAGATGACTTTTTCGATAGTTTTTCTAATATGGACGGTACAAGTGACCATCGGCATAGGAAGTGACTTTCAGTATTTATCAGAAGTAAGACAAGTAAAATTATTAACTTTAAAAATATACTTCCATAATAGTGTTAAATAATAATAATAATAAAATGTTTATACATATGTACACATTACATGAATAAATTCATATCGGGTCTTCAAACACCGGAAAAAGGTTGTTAACATTTAGGAAATATTACTAATTATATCAATCAAATTAATCTTAAAGGTGGAGTTACTCTCAATGAACATTTTTTATTGATATAAACTCATTCATGTTTTAATTATAGTATAAATTTTATGAATAATCGTAACAGAAGAAAAAAGTTGTGAATTTGTATTATTTTTGTTAGCGATTGTTGATTTGTTTTAAATTTTGAAATTAAAATCCAACGAAATCCAACATCTTTATCTACCTACCCTCTATGTAAAAAGGAATCGGTTAAAAATCGTTTCAAAAAGGCAATAAAGGACCTGAACCATGAACAAAATAAATTGATGAAGATTGAAGACGCCTTTCGGTTTTTATATCCTTCAAAGGTTACAATAACTTTGGTTCCATAATAATCACTGTATTGTCGTGAAATTTTAAGTCCATCGGCTATCTATCTGTAATCAATATTCCGGTTAAACAACTGAAGCAAAAAGTGTTTAAAGTTTGACTACTAAAGTAAAATCTTTATTGATTTTGAAATAATTAGAACAACGGGAGCACCTTTTTCTGACACGAATCTGGATCTTAGATATCCATATCAGCCTTCAATGAAGAAGTCTTTTCTTTCCATGTCCTTAAGGAGTAAATCATATATAATATGTACAAAAAATAAATATTTACCTAATGTACTGAAAAGTTCTAAACTCAACCCTTATAGCGCTACAATCGATTTTATATTATGTCCATGTATTTTGTTTAAGGTATTTTAACACTTCAAGCTTATGATAACATTATACGGCGGAACATATAAATAAATAAATACAGTAAAACCTCGTTAATCCGGACTAATTGAGACTCGTAAGGTAAAGCGAGCGACTGATTGACAATGAAGGTCAAAGTAACTTGTACGTTCACGCACTTTCTCACAAAAACAATAAAACCGCGATAAATGTGTAGTTGCAAGAGTTTTGCACCTGCTATTTAGCCTTTTTATTGCGTTTTTTTTGTTTTTTTTTGTTATTACTTTTTTTTCATAAATGCCTGTCCGGATTAATGAAGTACAGATTAACGAGGTTCTACTGTAGTTTAAAAGCGTATTTTGTTTCCAATTTTTTTTTATCATATACAAAATTGGTTTGTAAGGACAAAAATTGAACACAAAAATACCAATTAATTTAGTTTATATTTTGGAAAGCCCTGATTTCCAAAAATGTACAATGTACATACTTATGATATACAAAATTAAAGTCAAAAGACTCCCATTATTTGAATAAACAATTTGGACTACCCTAATTTCCTAGAAACAGTTAATATTTAAAAAATCAATTCTCAGACGAAGATATTTTAAGAATCAAACAGAAAATTGACACTTTTAGAAGAAGTATTTTATGTACTCTCGGAACATGTTTTTTCGTCTCAACTCTTATTTCTATTTCTAACTGCAAAAATTAGCTAAATACTTAGTAAATTTCATCCCGTTTTCCAAGTCAATCGCATTTTTTGTGAATTCAAATACATTTAAGTAAAAACAAAATGTTTTAGGATATAAACAACAACCTGCGGAACGCCGACCAATTTCTTCGTGAATTCAATAAAGAGGCAATAGAAATGTGCAGCCGGGTAGCTGACAGTGAATGGAAATATGCAACCAATGCTAGTGAATTTCTACGCCGTCGCATGAGAGATCATCAATCACGTAGCAGCAAATTTGAATGTCTCAGCTGGAGACAAGCGTCTTCGTTTAACATTTCCAATATGCCGGACACGAATATAAAACGAAAATTGGAGAGAATTGTTCGTCAAGGCAAATGTGGACTTGAGGACAAAAAATACTTAGAACTATCACAGATCATGGCATTGATGAAAGATAAATACAATAATGCTCGAATATGTCCATTCCAAGAGAATTATGTTAGAATAATATCGAATACTTGCAGCCTGAAATTAGATCCGGATCTTATTCGAATAATGGAAATCAGTCGAAAGGAACCGGAACTTAAGTATGTTTGGGAAGAATGGCGTGATCAAATTGGTCCCCCAATAAAGAACAGTTTTATGAGATATATTGACTTAGCCAATCAAGCGGCAATCAAAAATGGTTTTAAAGATGCTGGCCAACAAATGCGTGCCATATATGAAGATCCAGATTTTTACTTTACCGTTCAGGATCTATGGACTCAAATACAACCACTGTACAAACAATTGTTTACTTATGTTCGAAAAGGTTTGGTTCGAAAATATGGTGAACATATCGTTCGAAAAGACGGACCGATCCCGGCTCATTTGCTCGGCAATATGTGGGGACAAAATTGGCGCAATATTTTGGATATTATAAAACCACAACCAACGGTGACACCGGATGTAACCGGTGAAATTATTCACCAAGGATATACTCCGTTGAGATTTTTCCAAACGGCCGAAGAGTTTTTCACATCAATGGGGTTATCACCGATGTTGCCGGAATTTTGGCGAAACTCTGTATTGATCAAAACAAATCTAACATCAAATACCCGATGCACAGCCTCTGCCTGGGATTTTTGCAATAATATTGATTTTCGAATAATGCAATGCACCGAAATCACTTTTGAAGATTTCGTAAATGCTCATCATGAAATGGCTCACATCCAATACTATATGCACTATGCCAGTCAACCATTTATATATAGGGAAGGACCAAATCCGGCATTTCATGAAGCTATCGCGAATACCATTAGTCTCAGTGTTGGCGGTCCTGTTCATTTGCAGCGAATTGGCCTACTGTCAAGTCAATTTGTTACATCGAATGGAAATTCTATGATTAACATAGAATATCTGTTGGGAGTGGCTCTAGAAAAGCTACCATTCATGGCTTTCAGTATTGCTTTAGAAAGATGGCGTTGGCATATATTCGAAAAGGGACCGCTGGATATGAATTCGAAATGGTGGAATTTACGACTTCGCTATCAAGGTATTGTGCCGCCAAGTTCTCGATCTCAAGAGTATTTTGATGCTGGAGCAAAATATCATGTTGTTTCCGATCAGGATTACATTAAATACTTTTTGGCAACGGTATTGCAGTTTCAAATATTTTCGGAACTTTGTCATGTGTCTGGTCATATTGGTGAACTACATACATGTGATTTTTATCGATCACGAGAAGCTGGAAGAATCCTAAGGTATTGTTTGAGATATAAATTCAATATCCTTAAATTTAATTAATTTTCATTATTTAGTGAGGTAATGCAACATGGGGCATCAATATCTGCATCACAACTCATTAAAATATTTACCAGAGGAAAGACATCACAAATTTCGGCGGAACATATTTTGCGCTTCTTTAGACCACTTGAAGCATGGCTTGAACAACAGAATCGAAATGAATCGATCATTGGATGGAATTCAAATATGGATGATGTCGCTCTGTTTCAGCCATTTAACAATGGAGGATTTTCATTAGTAATTAGAACTGTATGGATCGTTTGGGTTATTTGTAGTTATTATTTTTTGAGGCTATGAAATACATTTTTAATTTAAAAAGTATTTTTTTCAACTTAACGCACATCTCCCTCAAATGAACAATTTATGTACAGAGGTCCAACAATAACCAAGCCAACTGAATATTATCCGAATAAGGAAGTGGCAAATAAATTCAATTTCCATATTCTATGTGAGAAAGCAAAGACCGGCAAAATGAGCGTTCCCACTTTTTTATTGACTTCGTGCAAACTGCAAATAGATTCAGTTTTTATAATATAGGAAATTAAGTAGGTACATTTACTTAAAGACAAAAAAGAAACAATTACGTTAAAGGTAAAGAGGTAACAGTACCGATATATTTATACAAATTTCTTCGACAGGAAAAATTCTTATAAAAGAAAACAAAGCATAGCTAAAGACAATTTCATTGTTCTGATTGGAAAAAAAAGTCTATCATAAAACAACGGAGAATACAATTATACAATAAATGTATATAAGAGCGATGATAGTACACCACCAAATAAAAATGAACAAATAATAATTATTTTTATTACATTTCGTAATTTTTGTACTGAGAACCTGTTTTTTCCAACATAAAACTAGACACTGTTTGCTTTATCCAGCTCAATATGTAAATGTACGTCGTACAGCCACAATAAAAACACGTGGGTTAAACCATACACAACCCACAAGTCATTATTTATGGTGATCATTACAATTGTAGGTACATGTAGGTAAATCAGAAATTGTTTTGAATTTCAGAAATCAGAATTTTATAAATATGAAAATTTATCAATTCAGAATTCTTTGGATAAAAACAGTGTTGGAAAGTTTTTCTTGAAACGGGTGTTGAGTAGGGTGGATTATTTTTGTATGGAGATTTTTGGATTTGAGATTTGCCAAAGCCCTGGGGGCGGAAAACTTGTGTTATAGCCTAAAAATCTTAATTTTAAAATTTTGTGCAAAAAAAATTATATTTGATGGTCCCGCGACCCGTTCAAAGGTCAAAAATTGGTAGTTTTTCAGTTTTTGATTTATAACTCTTCAACGAACAATTTTACCAAATTTAGTTCAGCCGTTTTTCTCTTAGGCGTTAATGGGTTAAAGTAGCTTAAAGTCCATTTAAATAACTTAAACTACTTTAACTTATGGCCACAGATTTTATTGATAACCATAGATTGGCTTATACCAGCACCGCAAGATTATTTTTCTTGTGTTTCTGAAAAAGAAAAGAATAATTTTTAGTAAATTGTGTGTGCAAACAATTTTTTAGTGTATTTTAATTATTTATTAATTAATTATAGCCAAAGCTGGTTCTTAAATTATACAAAATTTTAAAGTCTAGAGTAGAAATTTCTACAAAGACACAAGAACAAATAGAAAATGTCAGAACAACTGCGAGGGAATTGATTATGTTCTTTTTAAATTACCTCAGAAATGTTTTTCATAGCCAAACAAGGTAAAAATATTTATGCGCTTCGAATAGGATTTAAAATTTTGAATAATATCTGTCTAACTGAATACTTAAACTTAGAAATTTATAGGAAATTTTTTTAATATGGGTGGGTGGTGAAAATTTAAGGGTGAAGTTACCTATACATGAACTACCAAAATTAACGAGAATTGGTTATTATATCAACGTTTCACTGCAACCTTACATAAATCGTCATATTAAAACTTTTAAGTTTCAAAATAACTGGGTATTTACGGTTGCTGCAACGTTGTCTGTAAGTAACTAAAATGTTGAAACAGCCATTTTAAAAAAGTTTTTAATATCTTGGTTTCAAACGTGTTAAATGAAGATTGATTGGATTCGAAAAAAATGACTATTTGAAAATGTGCTTACAGCATTATTTGGCCATTTTTGGATTAACCGTTTTTTAGGTAATTTAACCAATCGATAGCATCCTCCCGGAAATCAATGAAGAAGAAAAGAAACTTTCCAGAAACTAGAACGACTCCGGCCCAACTTAGATCCGACAGATGCAGACTACTAAATAGTTACATGCACAGAATCTGTGAAACTACTGACCATGACCACATCTGTCCAAGATGCGAAGCTTCTTCTACTTTCTTCGATTTGATCGCTAAAGACTACTGCTACAAAAAAAATAATTATTAATTTGCATTTGACCGATCATTTCACCATCTCTACCTGTTGAACATTTAAAATCCTCATTTATTAATGTATAAAATGTCTGCTTGAAGGTATTTCTAACACACATACATAGATAAACATTACCAGTCATCTTGTGCTTGCTGGTATTTACCTGGAATACAATTTTTCAAGAAGCTGATCAACGATCAGTACGATCGCGATCGCGGTACCATACAAATTGAAAACGACACAAAATATCATACGCAAGTGAATAAAATAAAAAACCAAAACTATTGGAATTTTCGTTCTTTTTTTAATTTTTTTTTTTTATTATAGTTAATTTTCAAATAAAAATGTCGTTTAGCGTGGTTAAATAAATTCACACACATTACAACACAAAAATTCTTCTTGCTATTTAAAATTGTCTTTTTATAGTAAATGTTAAGAAGTAAATTTTATTTCTTCTGTGATATTCTTTAGATTACCTACAAATAAAAATACGTAACGAAGGTAAATTCAGGTTTTTTTTTCTTTTTATTTTAATAAGGTACGAGACGTGTACATTTTGTGTTAATATTTATGTATTGGTAGAGGTCAGACCTTTTAACAACTAGTTTTTACATATTTTATATTTATACAAACGTTTAAAATATTTTATAATTAATTAGGAGCCTCAATATTGATAACATTATTAGTTTAGTCATAGTTTTTTTTTTTTATAACTTCAACTAACGCCTTATTAATGTGTTTGCATTTTACATACATACGTACATACATACATACATACATACATACATATAATTTATTTATGTTCAAGTTCATCCGCCATTATTGATTGAGTCATTGTGAAACATAACACAAAGATGCAAAAGTTGGTTACGTATCAAGAATTCCAAATTGTGTGGACTGTGGTATATTATTTAATAAAAAATATCTTAAATATGGTCTTACTGGACAACATACAAATGTTATCATAATTCTCGATTGATAACAAAATATATGAAGACCATTTGTGAGAAATATAATTTCTAAAAAAAAAACTCTAAAATTAACACTCAACAGATTTTCATATTTATTTTCAAAAGACATAATTATATCACAATACCTTAAAATTTTTGCAAAGATTTTACAGACGTCTTTCATCTTTTTTTTTTATGATGTTGTAAAAGGTGTGTAAATCTGTTATTCTTTGCCATATATACGAGTACAATCACTTCCATTGATTACGTCATGTTTTCTTAAATAAAATTGTTTTAATATCATAAATAATATAGAAAAACGTGTGAATTTAATTTAATGTACGAGTTACATGTAAATTAAATTACAGTTTTAGCCATTAGATAATTTCTATTGTTCTATATGAATAGTTGTTGTTGTTGTTGTTGTTAATGACATTATTTATTTGTCCATCCTATTTTATCAATGAGACAGCGATTCAGGTTTTATTTGCATGTATCCTTATTAGATTTTATTACGTCATTTCGTTTAGATAGAATAAATATTATGAGTTCTATAAAAAGAATTGAATTACATTAACACAACAATAAATATGACGCCACTTATTTAAAAAAAATTGAAATTAGAATTCAAAAGTTAATTACTAAATTAGTTAGTTAGTTAATGTGAGTTAGAGGGCGGGCGCCCTAGAGCGCCCGAAAATTCTTAGCCCTCCGTAGATGGGTTATTATTGTGTATTTTCAATTATTATCAATTATTGCACCCTTACTATTAATTGTTTTACCTAGGTATAAGGATTATAACTCTTTTTCGATGCAAAGAACAATCGACGCAGGGATAATATATTCGATGCTGTGGATTTTCAATGGAGTGGAATGTGATCGTTTTATGTATCACCCAAGAATAGGTACGCTATTTTCATAGAACTTTGGATCAATAACGTAGCGTGGGTTTTATTTTAGCCTAATGCAATACATCTTTGAAATTCCTACTATAATCCGCATAACTTCCTTAACTGTTGGAAAATTGTATTTCCAATCTTTTTTGCCTTATACATTTTTTTCGGTTTTCTAACAAAATATCAAGAAAATCATCAAAATGGGTATTCTGTAAGCCTAATTTTCCATAGAGAATCTGTCTGTTGCAGATACCCTGTTTTGAATGACATATTTTGATGATCTTCTCAAAATTTCGTTTGAAAATCGAAAATAATTTATAAGACAAAAAATATTAGAAATAAAATTTTACTTAAAATATTATTATCATTATTAAAATATTTAAATAATTAATGGAGTTAGGGGGATTATAGAAAGAATTTCAAAGATACTTTACATAGGCAAAAATAAAATCCACGCTACATCACTGCTTTGAATAAATTAATAGAAAAAGTTTCTTTGGGATATGAATACAATACTGCATTTATCACTATCCTATCCATATCCAAATTGAGTGGAACGCAATTTGATGGGAATTGGACCCACACCAATGTGGGATGACCGATAGTCAACTTCGTGAACCAAGACAAAATTAATACAGGAAGAAAATCGAGAAAAATACAGATCAACAGATTTATTAGAGGCAGTAACGTGGGTTTTATTTTTTGCCTATGTGATGTACCTCTGAAATTCCTACAATAATCCGTATAACTTCTTTAATCATTGAAATATTTTTATAAAAATAATCTTGTTGCAAGGAAAATTTTATTTTCAATCTTTTTTGCCTAATAAATTTTTTTTCGGTTTTCTAACAAAATATTGAGAAAATCATCAAAATATGCAATTTAAAACTGGGTATTCTGCAAGCTTAATTATCCATAGAGAATTGAATTGCATATTTCGATATTTTGTTAGAAAATCGAAAATAATTTATAGGACAAGAAAGATTGGAAATAAAATTTTACTTGAAGTAAGATTAGCTTAGTTATAATATTAAAACAATTAATGAAGTTAGGCGGATTAAAATAAAAAGGTACTTTGTATAGGCAAAAATAAAACCCACGCTACGTTGCTGATTATAGGAAAGAGAAAGATTTAGTTTCCATATGGTTCGAATTTCATATAACGTAATAATAGACGGTAAAACTTACCCTTATCGTCAGCTGAAACAGTCTAAAGGGGTTCAAAACAGTCATTAAGGTAACAAATCTTTAATTTTAGGATTATAGGAAATAGGAAAAACGTATTCCACTGAAAGCGAAAGTATGGAGATTATTGATTTAATACTTAACCGCTTGAGGGACGAATTTTTAATTTGGGATTTTTAAATTTTTTATTTTTTTATTCTAAAAGGTATTGTGATTGCACATAACGGTAATTTTGATTGCAAAAGTAAACGTATCTACACTAAAAAAAATAAGAGTTAAATCAATGAATATTATTTTATAAATTTAATAAAGATTTTGTGTATATTCGTCCAAAGAAATTTTTCATTAAAACTATAAATTGCATTTCTTAAAATATTAAGATTTTGTGATAGTTAAAATATATAAAATATTTCATTAAATTATTGAAGATTTTGTTTATTTCGGCAAATAGAATATTTAAACTGTAAATTTTATAAAGTAGTTTGTTAATTTCTAATACATCAACTGAATTTAATGAAATAATTTCTTGGATTCTATAATGTCATATTTTCAAAAAAAAACATTTTATTATACATTTCATTAAAAAAATAAAAATAAGTATCTAATCAAAGAAGCCGATTTCCTAAATTTTACAAAATCATATTCTTAATAAAAAGATGGTTTATTAACCGTTGAAAAAATTTTATCAAAATTTCAGTAAAATAATAAAAATTTCTTAGATTCAATAAATTTATTTTAATAAAGTCCACTTTGTAGAATTTACCCATATTTTTTTTGTGTGTACACAAATGTGTCAATATCCCTGAAGAGGATTTTTTCGAAAGTCATCTGACAAATCGGAACTAATTTTTTGACGATAATTTCACGTAATTATTTTACAAAAATTCACTACAGATATAATGTCCCAACGTCGATACAGAAGAACGGTTCCTGAGTGCTTGTTTGATATATGTTTGTAACATTATTTCTCTTCTATTTGTTATTTTTGTGTTGCGAATCTTCATTACCCTCTGGTACACCGTCACAATTTATTTTGCCATTGTTTTCTGTAAAGCACCTACCCAATATACGTGGCTGTAGATGTTTGTAAGTGGGCGATTCACTTAATTTTATATATTCTTTCAGAACAATATTCATATTTATAATTGAAACAATACATAAGGAACTAAGAATCTATAATTACCATCAGACTCTTCTTTTGGTATATAATATAATATAGATAGACCGATTGAATAATAATCCATTTGGCGTTGTTTTGTTACACCATCCAAATAAAATATTACGTGCGAATATGTTCAATTTGGTGTGACCATTATTTTTGTTTGTAACTAAAATTCGCAAATAGATTCACAAATCTCGCAGCTGAAATAAACTTTTTAAAACTACATAATTAAAATATTTTACAATAAATAGTGAAAGCACTCAAAGGTGGGAAACTATATGAAGACGACGACGAATTTTTATGTAATCTATGTACAATTCAAATAAGGAAAGATTATAAACTGGTTAGCGTTATTTTTTTGCAAATTGATTGGCTACCTACACAACAAAATGATTTTTTTTTATGTTTTATTATTGAATACTAAAAGGTGATCGGTTGAACGTGAACCATATTGTGTCCTTTAAATTGTTTTATTAAAAATTTAGCGTTCTCTTTTTGCCTATAATGCCGTACATTAAATGTTAAAGTGTCAATATTCGTCACCTAAACTTTAAAATATCGTATACATATAAGAATACCCATACATGTATACATTTGAACATTCAGGTGCTTAAAATATTTCTTTTTATTAAATATCTTTTTGAAATTTTGGGATTGGAACATAAAAAGAATGTAAATTATTTGTGATAATCTTTTTTTATAACTAGCAGAGCTCACATTCCTTGATATTGAGGGTCGAAGTTACAAGTTTATTTTTTAATGAAATCCTTAATCCATATTAGGTCGAGTTTGACGAGATAGCAAATTTCCAAAATAGCAATTTAGTGTTATTTCTCTGTAATGTATTAGTATCTACTAAAAGCTTTAATTTTTGCTTATACGCCATCGTATAATCATGGAAACCCAAAAATTCTTACTTTTTAACTGTCAAGAATCTCAGTAATTCAAAAACAGCGTACAAATAATAACTTGATTTTTTTTAAATAACCATTGATCCCGAGTTGTAGTTATTTTGAAAGCTTTAAACTTTAAGGAATTACAATTCGCATTAAAAGTTCAAAGTATGCAAGGCATATCGATAGAGGAGGTCCCTCCGATCAATATTTGACCACTTTTCAAATTAAAATAAAAAATATTTTTATACTTCTCCATACAAACTATAAATCCCCCTGAAGGGCCAAAAATTCCTCCTAAAAACATGCCTTACCCAAAGTGTCCAGCTCGGTGTCTGGTACACGAAAGTTTAGCCAATACTAATATTTACATTCGGGACAATTTTATCCTAAACACCTTTAACGTAATCAATAAACCAACACCGTACAAAGGTTAAGAAAAGGTATTGATTTTCATGTTTTTGCGAGATATTATACTAATTTTGAGTTTTCTGCATGTTTATAACAAAAGCAAGAAGAAAAATTTTTAGATCTAGTAAAGAAATGCTCGGACCACAACAAATCATGTCACACATCCCGATTCATCGCTAAGGCACCAATCTCGTTCCACGTTTTCCCTCTAGTTTTCCGGACGGCGTAATTTGTGAACAATTCATGTCCATTTTCGCCTACGAACTTGTAATTGCCCATCAAGCGCCATAAAGCTCTATGTTGGAGGTCAGAAGATTTTTGCGATTCTTCTTAAACATTTATTGATGAATTATTTGCAGTTCCTAGAACACGGTTTCAATCTAACACGATAAGAAAATTCTCATGTTACTACATGATAGAACGGTTTCACTATAACATGATGGAAAAATTGCGAAAATTCTCGTATAACATGGTAGTTTTACAGTCGGCTTATACAACACGGAATTAAGTAGGACCTTATCTACCGTGTTATAGGACGGATACCTGTATTCAGTACACAAGATGGATGTTTTGTTGTATACAAATTGACAGCCTTTTTTTTTGTTGTTAAGTAAACATCACGGATTATTACTCATCTCTAAATATATTTCTATCTGATGACTTTGACTATCAATTTCATGTCGCTTAATTATGCATATTGAAAATTTTACTTTTTAATTCTCATTGAACAAACCATTATCAAAGTGTTAAGTTAAAACATGCCAGAGTAATAGCTAATCTATGGAAAAAATTACTAACTGAAATTATTGAGCTAAGGAAGGTTATCTCTTATTGTTTTATAAATATTTCAGTAAATAACTGATTCGTCATAATAAGATGTACTTAGTTTTGATTAATTATTTTTTTTTTTTTTTGAAATTATAAAAGAAAAAAATTAATAACAAAATATTTTTTTTTATTTAATTTCAGATCGAAAATGACATATAACACATTAGTATACGTTGCTTTAAATTTATTCGTAAGTATTTACCATACATTTATATTCAAATAACCTTGCATTACACCTACACACCTACCTCTCTGGCTGACTTTAATTAATGTACAAATTTAAACAACAATAAAATATTACAGATCGTAAACCATTGCCGCATTTTTAATTACCCCGTTTTTAAATAAACAAAAATAATAGGTATATACAACATATTTGTAAATATTGCAGTAATTTTGAAAAACCATTTATTTACCTACAATACGGCAGTTAGGCAGTTTTTGTTGTTGTTGTGCTAGTTAAAATTTAATTAATGGCCTAGTTTTTTATTTGAGTATTTTTCTTAAATTAAATCTGAAACAAAAAACTGTGTTTTTTTTATCTCGTTCGATTTTTTTTAATAAACTTTTATAGAGCTATTCACGAGGCTCTTGGTAACTTTGAAGATGACACAAGATGATCCAAAAAAAAAGTTAACTAACTAAATGTATTATTAATTTTATGAAAACCTTGAAAATTACTTCTCGTTGGTCTTTCCGGCCTATTTTCACTGTATTCAATTAATTAACGTCTAAAAAGCTTAGATTTCTATAAAAAAATTATTCCTTGGCTCAATTCTTTGTACTGTTTCTGCAATACTGTACTCTGATTACCAACATGGAAGAAATAATTGGCTACGCCGATTATAATACATAATATATTCATTATCTACGACTATGTTCAGTACAACAAATAAATATTGAGTAAATAGAATACAAATGATCAAAAACCCTCGAAATATTACGAAAATCTTCAGAAGAATCAAAAACGCTTGGTCGAAAAATCATCAGTCTCATGAACCTTCTAATTAATTCTCATGGGATATGCCTTAACCTCTAGAAGTCTAGATACTATGTGTTTACAGTGAGGTTGTTGAATGAACTTAATTCTATTAAAAAATCTTTATTTTCTTATAATTTTTTTGGAGGATCAGTTGTCGCTGGGGATTAATCATCAGTGATTAATAGTCGTTATACCGTTCTCAATATGTCCTTTCATAGGTTTTTATACCCGTATGATGTTAATCAAAGGGTATTATAACTTTGGTACGGAGTTTGTAACGCCCCTTAATACTAATCGTAGAAAAAAAATTTCAACACCATTGTCTTTCTCGTAAAATTCTAAGTCGAATTATACATGTCCGTCCGTCTGTCCGTCTGTCCGTCTGTCCGTCTGTCCGTCTGTCCGTCTGTCCGTCTGTCCGTCTGTCCGT
>JANSTT010017767.1:0-15860 GCA_026745375.1 Platyura marginata | reverse complement strand
TATAAGTATATGACTAAGTTGATATATTTTACAAAGTTTTTAAATAATAAAATTCTTATTCTAATTTTATGTTCCATGAAAATATATAAATTCTTGGTATATATTATATATCAATATTTCCACAATTATAATAATAATAATAATAAAAATAATAATAATATTTTAATAGTCATCATAAAAGGGTTGAAAACAAAAATTCAAATTCTTACTATCGGTTCACACAAAAGTTTTCTTTTACATCCCCCCCATTGGAGATGTAATGTGAATCTATTTTAATTTATTAAACAAATGAAGATTTTCTTTTTTATCCTAAAACTATATATATCAACGACGCCATGGTCTATTTTCCGTTTCGTTATCTTCTTCTTCTTCTTCATCTTCGAGACGTAGTTCAGATGTTTCAGGTGTGATGTTTTCCATATTTTCACCATTGCTTTCGTCAATCTTTTTGGGAACCGTTATAATAGGCACATTCCAAGATATCTAAAGTATTATTTAAAGTTTATTAGAGTGGGTCGATATTGCATTTTTTTCGAAATTCAAAAACGATACTTTAATGATGATTGGGCTTGTTTTTGGGTGCAAATTAAAATTCATAGTGACAATAAATCGCAATAAATTGATAAACGTGTGGGGAAATAATAAGTTACTATTACGTAGTATACCTGTAACAATTCTTTTAGTGAAGAATAAATTTAAAGCAAGATCGAAAACAACATTAACTGCCAGAAGTGCTCTTAAAGATATTGATTTTAAATTTTTACATCGAAATGCAATTTTACGATTTGTGTCTGGATCAAGCCACTTTGGTTCAGTACCGAATGAATTATTTCATATTTGCATATGCTATTGTTTAGCATCAAACAACAAAATTACCTGTAACTGTTTGTCCTTGAATCGTCGTCCACGTAATATTGCTTGTTCTGCATTTAATCGAGTTGCATAGGCAATCACTAATGATGGCACCGTTTTATCTAATTGATTTTTAGTAATTTCACCAAAATGCTGGAAATAAGATTCAATAAATATTTCCAAATCATAATTTATACAATAAAACAAATGAACATACTTTAAAATGTCCTAATAACGCATCACCATCCTCTATGGCAAATCCAACAATTTGTAATGAAGTTGGTCGTCTATCTACACTTGTTGAACCATGTGGTGCCGGACGAACGCGAGCATTTCTTGATATAAAATGTTGTTTTGGCGTTGTTCCCAAACTTTTTTGAAGTTCTTCGATACGCTTTTGAATTGCTGTCGTATCATTACCCTCCTGTTGTTGAGCAATTAATTCCAATTCAATATCGAGTAATTCTTTTTTTTGTTGTTCCTTTGATTTTCTGACCGGTTGCTGTGGTTGCATCTGAGCTGTCATTTGAGCTTGATCGACAGCTATTTCTTTATTCAATTTATCTATACTAGTTTGTAAATTTTTGATGGTTGTCAATACATTTAAACGCTGCGGATCATTTATATCGAGTCTTTCGACAAGTTCAACCATTGTACGCATCTGTTTTAAATATTCCTGAAGGAGTTCATGTTTTCTTTTATGTAAACCATGTGCTAGTTGAACGGCAGCCTTAACTTGATCTTCTTGCTTTTTACGAATTATTTCAGTTGCTGCACGATTAACGCGATTATTTCTAGCCCGTATTGAATTTGCAGTTTGTATGCTGGCAGAAGTAGACGCAATAGTATTTGTTACGGACACACTATTGGAAGCGGTTGTATTTGCAGTAGATTTTGCTACATCTGTAGCAGTTGCAGTAGGTACGGCTGGCACAACATTATTTACATTGGTCAGACTATATTGATTCGATTTTCTGGTATTTAGTACAATGTTATCGTCTTTTGAGGTTGCATGATTTTCAGTACTACTGCCCGTTGTATGCCAAAATACTTTAATAAAACGATTATTAAGAACAGCTTCAGTGCTACGATAAGCCACATTGGCCTCTGCATGCGTTGAAAATGTGACAATCGCTGCCTCTGGATCACCATCGTACGATATTTGGATATTTACAATTTTACCAAATTTAGAAAAATGATTGTTTAAATGAGCTATCGAGTTAAGGCCACGCGGTACTTTGCGAAGCTCTAGAGAACAATTTTGCTGCAATCCAACACGAGGCCCCAATCGACTATTAATTGGTATTTTACGTTTAGCTGGTCCTTCGGCTATGGCAACAGTGTCTTCCGGTTCATATCTTCGTTTACTTTGTGCTGAGACATCGCCACCAGAATTTGCATCAACGACTGGAACCGAAATTAATTCTCTTTGCAATGGAGTTGTAGCAGACGGATTAAGTGGAAATGGAAATGGTGGCGTTCCTCTAAAGCCAGTACCTGGAAGACGAGGATAAATTCCGGGAGGACCTCCACGGTGTGCCGGTCCTCCACGTGGTCCAAAATTTCCCCCACGATTCCATAGCTCTGGTGCATCGGGACTGTATTCACCGCCACGAAGATGTGGTGCTGCCTGCATTGATATTAATGCTGGATTATTGATATCTTCAAGAACAACAGGATCAACACCATGGTCCCATGGACAGGTTTCACCACGCATACAATAACCTTTTTCTGTAAAAAAAGAAGGGGGAACTTATTTTATATCAACAAATATTTTTTTATGAAATTACCATCAAAATCCCTACATCTTTGCCGTTTAGATTTCTGTGCTAAATCATCACCAGATGGTGAAATTGACCGAGAAAATTTCCTTCGGTCGGGCGATCGTGATCGACTTTTTGATAGAGAATTTGCCATTGGCCTTCCAGTAAATTTTGGAGATCTCTCATTTCTACGATCATATCGTCTTCTTTCACCGGGAGGTGATTTATTCCGGTATTGGCGACCATTTTTTTCACGATCAACAATACGTCTATCCCTAGACCTTGATCGAACAACCTTTTCGAATGATCTTGAACGCGACCTTGATCTGGATCGTAGTGAAGCTCTGCGACGAACTTCTCTGACATAATTATCTTGCATCAGTTTACTCGGGCTGGAGTCTTGACTTTTGCTTATAGGAGATACAACCGGAGAAATAATAGGAGATGCATTTTCAATTAACGGTTCTACGAGTTCTTTGGGTTTTACCTATAAATTAAAAGTTTATTTGAAATATATAATTTTGTTTTACATTTACAAAATAATATTGAACTTACATCTGGAACTAACGGTGGCGTACATTCTTTGTCATTTTCAATAACTGAATCAATTATATTTAAAATGTCTGAATCGGTTTGTATTGGTTCTAGTTCACTAGATGGTTTTAAATATTCCTCAGATTCTATAACTTGAAATAGACGACCTAGAAATGGGGCTGTTTCTTGTCCTAGAAAAACGTCTAGTTGTTCAGTCATACACTGTGAAAGTTCTTTGATGGCTTTATCCTTTTTTAATAAAGCAAGTACATATCTGGCCAATGCTGCTGGATCTGCATCACATCTGAAATAATTTTTTTGTCATCAACAGTAGTAGCAAAGTTTCAAAAGTAGTGTCTCTCTAATAAATAATATTGAAAGCAATACCCAAAGCAAATTTGTATTTTAAGATTGGATTTTGAAATTCTACTCAAATTTGAAGATGAAAATTTGTAATTTGAATAATATTCATATTTCACATGGTACCTAACAAAAAAACAATACTTATTTTCTCAAGCACAAAATCGTCAAACAAACAAATAACAATTTTAACATGACATGATATAGGAATGTAATTTAATAAATGAATATTTATTTAAAAATTAAAGTCAAAGCAGAGGACTCCTCTAAGAAGTTGTCCTAACAGGTAGGTTCAATCAAGATTCTTATTTTGGCTAGTTTTTAAGCCCGTGTTCAGTAATTTTTTGTACAACATTTTTATGTTCACTGATTTGGTGTTGCTCAACTCAGCTGTAGAGGTTCGAAAAGTTCTTTTAAAAGGTTTGAGAGTTATTTGACTTTACGAGAAAGTTATACGGTCAGAATATTATAGTTAGTGATAAACTCTAGATGCTATCAAACAATCGCTTTAAGCTTAAATCTAACCTGAGTTCAAAAATATTAGCTTTTTTTGATAATATACTTCATTGGCTTTTTAAACTAAAAATGAACACGCTCAGTAAGAGAAAGATTCAAACCGATAGAAATTAAAAAGAAATTAAAATTACAACAGTATCTCCTTAAAGAATGTGAAAAAGTCAACATAACAGCTTATGAACCATTGAACGCGTTCATTATCTTCTCGTATCATTTGTTCAGTAACTAACTGTTTTATTTTATAAAAATAACAGAATGATGATATCCTCAAATTGGCCTATCATTGTTTTCTAATTATAAATATCAAACAACCAACGGGTATAATTCTATTTTAATTTCAAATTTAAATACAATGCAGTGAGTGTGATCATTATTTTCTTCTTTATCAAAATCGACTACATTACAAAATATATTCTAAATTTAAAAAGTAACATAATTTTTATTGATTATCGAACACACACAAGCACATTCTAATTACAGTAAAACCTCTCCAATGGGGACAGTGTTGGTTCCAAGTCTAAAAATTTAATTGTTCTTATCACAAATGTATATACATACTAGTTAAACAACAAAAATTATTTCAAAATTTAATTTATACATGTTACAAAATATGTTATGTTATTTTAGTTTGTTTATAGAACAACAGATTAAATTGTTAGTTATCTATGTATTGTTCTCAGCAAATGCAGTGTTAACATAGAGAAAAAATCAAAATTGTCCGTTAGAGATAAATTTTCTATAAAAAGTGTCCGTTGTCCGTAGTAGAGAGGTTTTAAAAGATATTTTGTTCTAGGAGCAACCAAATGGGAAAAAGTGTCCGTAATAGAGAGGTGTCCGCTATGAGAGGTTTTACTGTACCTTCAATTTAATAAAAGTAGGCTTTTGTTCAAAAATTAAAATGCTTATAATTCATTTTGAAAATAATTACTTAAATCAAAATAATTTATCAGTCGGCCAAATGAAATGAAATTAACAAGTAGGTTCAAAAACATCGAATTCCATTCAGTTACCTTGATGAACCCTAATAGAGAAAGTGATAGTTTCTCATCACCAACATTTGAAAGGTTATACAGAGATGTTATACTAGAACTGTTGTATGTAGGGTTCTCAGACGCCCCAGTGTTGTCTTGGTGTCCCGATAAGGATATGCGGGAGGCCTAAATATCACAGTTTCAACTTAAATGTTATTTTTCATAGAATTGTAATGTGGAATTGTTTCTACGATGTTCAGTGGTATTACCAAAACCGGCAAATACAATTCAATTTGATGGTGTTTCGGTTCATGGATGAAGTATGAACTGGAAAAACACTGTAGAACGCATATTTTCAATTATGAAAATACTTTGGATTTATGAAAAGAACCGGCTGATTCCTAATACAAGTCGAAAGATTAAATCAATTTAAAATTAATTCATCATCACTCTATTTTAAATAATAAAACAGTAGAATGGAGTCTCTTCCTAAAAATAATTGGTCAATAGTTTTTTAGTATTCTTTGTTACGGAGATAGACATTTTCGATCTCAATAAATTTTTAGTGTAAGGTACCAAATAGTTCAGTGGTAGAGGCGATATCATTTGAAACGGGAGATCCCGTGTTCAATCCCTGTCTAAGAGTACAAAAAAACCGACCAAATGGCTCAATGGATTGAGTGGTTGCCTTTAGAGCGGTAGGTCCCGGGTTCAAGTCCGACTGGGTTGGTTGGATTGCATTGAAAAACAGTCTGATAATGGCATTATCTCAAAAAAATAGCATTGCTTAAATGGCGGTGAAATAGCGAGCATTTAAAAGGTTTCCGTAAAAAGAACACCTAAAATGCTACATTTCCCACAAAAAAAGAGATCATCAGATCAATTGAGATATATTTAACTGGAGTACTATACAATAGGTCTAAGTAAAGACCGCAGTGTAGGTGATTCATAAAAAATCACACTCTTATTAAAATCAATTAATCAAGAGTACAAATATTAAGTGTTTTTCTCTTATACGGAGATTGAGCTTTGGGTCATAACCCGGTTTGACCATTAAAAAATCTCTAGCTTTGGGCTTTGGTGTTATTTGGCTATGATTTGATTATGCTATAATTAACATATTATTAACTTTACTTACAAAGAAATATATCGGAAAATAACCTATGTATATTCTTGATTCTAGTTCTACTACTTAAGCAATGTTTTTACTACTGATTATTTGGTACCTGCTCTTCAATGTGGATATATAAAATGTACTATTTGGACATTAGTAGAATGTAAAGAGGAACTATTATGATTTAATTTATTGTTAACCATTATAATAGTAAATAATTAACATTTTAGGTACTAATTGTAATTAAAGGTGTGTCTAACATTTGTTGTTCAACGATATGTGGGTACATAGGTATGTATATGAAAACAAAAAAAAATGTCAAAGAAGCACTAGGCACCATGTACTTATATCGTATCACAAGTGCCAACAACACTGATAAATTATACAATTCATTTCAATTTAAATATATTATCAATTGAAACGGCTATCTATTTAATAATAAACATGCAAGAGCAAAAATTACAAATTGTCCTACTTTAACTAATCGCAAGTTCTGTGACGAAAATATCTATTTCATCTTTTTTTTTTAAATAGAAAAGTTTAAACAAAAAACTTACAATGGTTCCAGTACTTGCGTCAACCATATTTTAAGAGCATCCGGGTTATTTATGTGCATTTTAAAATTAATTAATAAATTTATTTAGTGAAAATTTGATTTTTCACAAATTTCTTTCCATTCACGAACTTGATATGTGGTAAATATCGTCCGTCGTTCGAAGTCGCAACTCCCAACACAAACACTGTCCAGGAGGTTAGTCTTTATTTTTTATTAAAATCTTTACACTCCTAGCACCAAATTTGTTTTTAATATATGCAAAATATATTATGAACAGTGTTTAACAAGAAAAATGTGTTTAGATTGATTATATTGCTATCTTTTGGCTATTAAAATTTATGTATAAACGATTGAACCTCTTTTACGTAAAAAGAAAAATCTTCGAATGAAAAAAATGAACGTAAACGTCAGCTTTTTATGACGTTTGACATTCGCGTGATTGGCCCGCAAGTAGGTTATCCAACTCTGTGTTATTTTCTCAACCATACAGTTCAACCATACAGATGGTATATTAATATTTATATATATTTTATATATAAATATAACTACAGAGGGATAATACTAACAGAGCGGCCACGCTTAGCAACTTTTTCGTCCGAAAAAAGCGGCGATTTAAATTAAAACAGGCAAACTTTAATATAAGCATTTCATTAGAAATGTAATTGTTAATAAATCAAAGTACACCAGAAACCCATTTGTAATATAATAAAATGGTTGTGTATTGTTTTATTTTATACGTTTAATTTATGAAATAAAATCGTGTTTTCGAACAAAAAATCTTACTTTCGAATGTTAGTGAAACAATTTTGTGTTTAATTTAACTGTATGTGCACAAAATTATGTTAATTTTGTTAAAACGATAATAATACAGTAAAATTAAGTCGACATAAATAAAAGACAATCCGAAAATCTCAAATAATTTACAAAATTCGAACATTTTTGAATTTTTCGAACAGACAAACTTTTTAACCGATATCCCGTGGCCAATCTGTTATTATACATATACACAGTATACAGAGTATACACCATCTGTACGTTATGTGGTTTTACTTAATCCAAATGTAATTTCTTTTGTACGCATACAATTTGAAGAAGGTCAAATAGACAATGAGTTCAAAATTTTTAATTGGAAATCTCACTTACACATGCGTAAATCTCACTTACCTTCTACAGCGCTGCAGTCAACATATAAGATCGAACTATATTTCTCTAATCTAGTATTTCTATTGCTAGTCTACACCATCTGTATGCACTCCTACTTGAAGACCAGTCGCCCGCAAGAAAAAGGTTTCTCCAGCAAAAAAAATTGAGCAATTCGGCAGCTTTTAAGATTAGAGGGCGCGGATTTTGAAAGTAATACTAGAAATTATTAGAACTACGTATATATGCGAGTGAAATGTTTATTATGTATTTGTGATGTGCAAGTTTCATACTTTTGGGATTCGTGGATACCCGGATCTGTTCAGCCCAAATACCCGATCTTTTCAGTTGATATTTTTGTATTCAAAACTTCTTAAAACGCTGTCACAAAAAAGAAGATTTAAATGAATTTTATTTGAATGAAAAAACACCGAAATTTACAAGATATATTCCTATCGGGAAAGAAAAGGCGTGTACCTTTATTTTGCACCGAGTTTATGGTTCTCGCAAGTCGCAACATTTATATGAGACAAAGTAGTATCAAAACATGATAGATATTTTTATTTTAGATTTAGGTAGAGTTAAACATAGAGCTTTGTATAAAATATGTATTCTATTTTAAAGAATATTTTAAGTTAAAAAAATCAATATAATTTCGAAATTTCAAGACCGTTTTATACGAAACTGCAACCGCGTGGTACAAGGAACGTCGCCAATTTCAAAACCGCGTTGTACAAGTATCGCGTTATACGAGGGTTACCTGTACCTAAATAGTACACATTACTATTATGTATTTTAGTTGGAGTAGTTTTGGCTCCTATTTCCTGTTCAAAGCCAACTGAAAATACCAGAATTAGGATAATAAAACAAATTCATATTTGTATTTCTAAAATATTTTTACAAGGAGGATCAGGTTAACTTACAACTATTAATTACATTTTCCTATTCGAGAATATAACCTTTTCTTATCTTTTATTTATATATATAATGTGTAATATATAATATGTAATTAAACCTATTTTAAAGCATTTTGTAAGAATTTAAAACTAATTTACACAAACTATAATGTCAAGTTGTTAAAAATACATCAAAAATACTAAAACACTTGTACAATTATTGAAATTTTGTTTGAGTTTAGGTACGCATCTACATAGATTAAACATTAATTGGATTTAAAACATATAATTTAAAACGTTTTCATCATTTTACTTAGAATCTATGGTCGCTCGAAGCTTAGCTCTAGCATTCAGGTATTCGGGATTAAGTTGATTGTTTAAATCGTCTTGATTGCTATCTTTTTGTGAGCCTTCAAGTCGTTGGGCTCGCTGCATTATGACACGTCCTAATTCACCACTGAAACATTGTTCTTTACTCTGTTGCTGTAATTGAGCATTTAATAGTTGGCGTTCTTTTTGTTTTTGTAATGCTTTTTGTAGTTCGGATTTTTGGTTTAGCACATTCTTACCGCTAAAATAACAAATGAATAAATAGAATATTTATAACTACCTACCTATGCAGTATACATATTAATGGTAAATTAGATAAGAATTAGGTGTAATTTTACTTACGGGCCCATTGAGCTAGAGGGTATGTAAGGGGGATCGATAGATGAGCCCCGACAAACGTTTCTATGGGGACTATTTAACGGTAGCCCCTCTACTGCCCACCAGAGGGGTTTAATGTCAAAATATTTTTTTTTTATAACTCAATAGACCCGTAAAGTAAAATTAAACCAAGAATTATATTTTAATACTTACACCTTTTGATTGAACATCAATTCTCTATGAAGATTTTTTCTATCGCCAGATTCTAAACAAGGATTGACAAGTTTTTTTGGCACAATGAGACCCTGAGAATCTGTAGCGACCTCCGACTGTGATGGCAAAGGCGGCATCATATTTTCAGAGGAGTTTATGGAAATTTCGCAATTGTATTTCTCTTTGTCCGTTTCGTTGAATAAGTCTAAATTAAAGGAAAAACAAATTTTGGTATTTATAATTTTATTACGAAATTCATCATATTTGGTTTAGAGAGAAACTTGTTCAAAGAACCTTTAAGGTGCTGTCTATTTTATACAAAATCCAATCAACAAATATTTAGATACCAATAGTTATAATTTTCCCAAAACATATAAAAAGGCTGCTAACGAAAGGGAACTGTGCTTCTACATACGATTAAAACCAAAAATTAAATCAAAAGCGGCGCCATTGGGAAACGACACCATGCCAAATCTACGCGAAGAAAGTGTTCTGCCTTGCAGAAGATGAAATTGGACAGAACAACCCTCAGCAGATACTGAACTTCATTAACAGTACACCGCTGGTAGGTAAAAACAAAGTTTCCACTTATTTTTTAGTGTGTTGAAGCAAAAATGTAAATATTGCATGTATCGGAGGTAGTAGGTAACAATTTGCCTTATTCTTGAATTAAAAAGTAATTACACGATTTTTTATGATATCAAACTATGATGCGACTGCATCCATAAAGTTATTAAAAGAAAATGTGAGTTTTATTTTAAAAATTTATGTTGGATTCATATACGAGTATAATAGGAATACTGTATTATTGCCTAGGATTATATTATGTAGATAGATACTACAATCTACAATTCTACATATTTCATATGTTCATATCACACTATTGTATACTTACATAAAGTACGAAATTCCATTTTATATTTAAAGCTTCACGTGTATTGAATGGAAAACTTTGAAGTCTTATACACCAAACAATATTATTGTACTTTTGTTATTTGTTTATAAGTACAGTGTATACAAACGTAAGCGTAGATAAAAATTCTGTATTTACGATGCTGTAATATTTTTATTTTTAGAGTTTTACGATTAACATTTATTAAAATTTTAATTAATTAATTATTCATCTAACTAAAACCCTTAAATCAAGAATGAAATGATGAAATAATGAAATTGCTTAAGTAGAAACAAAGAAAGTGGTTTTTTTTAAATTTACTAGATTAATCAAAATAAAATTTAGACATTTAAAGAACCATAAAAAAGTATAGTTATAAGTTAACTCTTTTAAGCTTAGTGGTCCCACTGGAACCACCAATAAATAATTTTTTTTTTAAATGCCGATAAACTAAATACATACTATAGATGCGAATTAATTGTGTTTTGTTTGAACGTGTTCGCGTTTAGCGTTGATGAATACGAATTATTTATATTTTATATACAGTAAAACCTGGAATTGCGAGTAACTTTGTCTACGAGCAAAAAATTTTAATAAATTTTAACTTGATATACGAGCGTGATCTTGCAATACGAATAGTACGTATACGCAGTGGCAGGAATGCAGCCTCTCCCAATTTATCAATAAATATAACAATACCTAATCTAAAAGATCTTCATTATATCAACAACAAAAATGTATCTAATTCTATATATCTATTATAATTTTATTCTAACAAAAGAAATAATTTTCTCTCCTCTCTTTCTTCAAAAAAAAATTCGCTTCAATATACGAGTGCTTTGGAACGAATTATGCTCGCAATTCAAGGTTTTACTGTATATGTATATTATAATTAAAAAAAATTGTAAGTTATCTGTGCTGCACAGCATAATTGTGATAATTGGTAGATCAGAATAGGTCTCGCCATGAAAAATAGAGAAGAAGATAGGAGTACGTAAAAAACTGTCCAAATTTCAACACTCTAATTAAAGCCGTTTAGCTAAAATCGTGATTACGGACAAAACATTTTATTATTAACTTTATACTGGCTATACTCATTTGAGGATGGCTATTGCATCATACACATATCTAAACGTAATATATTTTTAATAATAATAATCAATAGTAACTTTTTAATTTCTAATTTAATTTTATTATTGGAAGAAAAAAAGAACTCAAATTATAGAAATGTTTTTCTCAAAAATAATTAATTTTGATCAGTCGTTTTTATTTAAGCATTAATGTGTTAAATTGTTTTGTTTTTATACAACTACATAATGACTTTTAGTTTAGCTATAGCAGTTATGATCTTAAAGTTTTTTTTTTCACTATCGAAACATTTCATAATATCCCATAAAGATTATGGACACGGCCCAAAAATCATTATAATAATTGATTACCTATTTTTCGATAATAAATAGCGAGTAGAATTTTTGCGGTTTTTTTTTGCATAAGTCGGTATGTAAGTACATAATTCGATTATAAAACATTTCTTATTATACACTGTTTTTTTAATTTTTTAATTTATCAATGTTTTGTAATATATCGATGGCTTATATACAATACCGGCTAACTCATTTTTATTTACTTTTCAGGACAGTAAAAACTAAAGTTGTTTCGTATAGCGTATTGAGTTAACGGATGGTCAAATATTGCAAAAAAAAAACGAAATTTTTAAAAGAAACTTATTGTGATAATTTGACCATAGAACCTGAGTTGCATAAACATCAATTTTTTTGCAATTAAAAAAATTCGGTAAAAATGAGTTAGCGGGTATTGTATATAAGTCATCGATATACAATATGTTGCGTTATAATGTGCAAATCATTGTTTGAATGTGTTGGAACAATTGACTTTTATTTAATTTTTTTCCATCAATACACATGAATAGTTAGACCATTTTTTCCACGTGTAAAAATAACCGTAAATAATTAATTATTAAATAGGTGTGTAATATTACATACAAAATAAACTTCGGCTTTTTTAGCAAGTCTTTTGAAATTTCTGTTATTATAAGTATGGGCAGGTGCACCTACCTATACCTACATGATAATTAGAATTAGGATTTCTCACCAAATAGGTACACAACCACTTTGACACAAAACCATAATTATTTGGAATGTATTAATTCAAGACAATATACAGAGTTTCCCAGTTAAAATGGTAATTCCTGAAGGAGTGATTTGTTTATTTTATGAAGAAAAAAATTGTATCAGCATTAATTGATAATAATATTAACACTAAACGTAATATAGTGCAGCGGTCCATAATCTTAAATAAATTTTGATTTTTAGTGTGCGAAAAATCCAAAAAACTAAACAAGCACGTGTTTGGGAGGGGTTCGAATAAGTGGGCCCATTTGCCCATTTGCAATACAAAAAAGCGACTGCCAAAATTTCAAGTCGCTAGCTCAACGCGTTCCGAAATATTTATCTATCTATCTATTAACGTACAAAAATAATATAAATATATTAACAATCGAATAAGGCTTACAAATAGTTTTTATGTTTAAGGCCTACGACAATCCTAAAACGCTCCTGTACATACGTATAAATGTAAATTTATTCCTTTTAACCAGAAGTCAATATTTGTTTAACAAGATTGCATTGGAGTGATTTTCTCAAAGCACGTGATGATTTATTACATACATTAATACATTACACATATATGTTAAGTAGTGGAGAATCGTAAGGCTTCTTTAATATAGACAATCTAGGTTAAAAGCATCAAGTAGGTAATTGACTTAACTTTTTGTTGTAATGTCATTAATTAAATTTGGATTCAAATATCTAAAACACACTATATCTATTATGTGGATATAAAGTACTACAACTACATACATAAATTGGTATGAATAGATTTTTTTTTCAAATTTCGCCTTAAAATTAGAATTAGAATATAAAATATGCGATAATCATTTTAAAAATGTTTCACTTTTTACCTGTCGGAATTGAAGATTTTGTATTATTCAGTCTTTCTATTAAAGCTCTTGCTAGTATGTTTTCAGTCTCTTCCTGAAATATAAAAGAAAGTCTTAAATTAATTCTTTCATGCCTTATATAAAGTACTTATAGAAATCATACGGGTATAAAAAGGCTGATAAGTAAAGCTAACACGATTTCTATACTAAACTACTCCGCCCTACCCTTCCCCCAAAATTTTCCTACTCTTCCCTATCTTTCCCTACTCTTTCCCACCACTCTTCCAGCTTTTGCCTTTCTTTCCCCACCATTCCCCATTCTTCGCCTTCCGAAAATTGGTCTATACTTTATCAAATGAAAAGAAAAAATAAATTTTGGACCACCCTAAAACTATTACCCCCACCCTTTACATAACCATCAATATCTCCCAATACCTATCCCAAAAAAAAAACAAGAAAAGACTGCTAAGTAAAGCTAACACGGCATTATTGCATTTTGTTGTTGCAAAACTTCCAATTAGTGGAGATAATAAAAAAAAATTCAAAATTTCTATATGAAACCAAATTATATATTAATTATAGTCGACTTATTATTATACAAATATAAAAGTCTTATTATTTTTGTATTAACCTATAAAAGAAATTAAATACCAAGCATTTAAGTTAATTTGTTTTACTCCTTCAAAACAAGTATCAGAAAGAAATTTTGAAAAAAACACGTTCCACAAATACAAAGAAAAAAGTTCATCTAACAACCATATATAGAATTTATGCTAACATCAGCGTATAGTATAGTTTATAGTTTATAGTAGTATCTTCAGTAATCTTGACCTTTCTATTAAAAAAGCTTACCTAATAATTAAAAAAGAGCTGTTCATGCTATGTATGTATGCATTCTTCTTATACGTCATTTTTATTTATTATTCGTATACTGTACAAAAACAAAATGTTCTAAGTCTAAGCGAAGGCATGTTGTTTTGTCTGAATATGAATATTTAAAATCTGTTTTTCATTAGATTTTTGTTGGATATGTAATTAACTTAAATAAACCTATCTCAAGTAAGCCAAATGGGCCTACAGTATTTGACTAAAATGTCAGATTTACATATCTTTTTGTTTGGGAGGTAGACAACCTACCTTTGTATAAAAATTGAATTTTGTATAGGGAGTCCTTTAAGGCTATGCAACACAAAATGTCGAAGTTTTTTAGTATTTATAATTTACTCGAAAGTTTGTTATAGTTAGTGGGCAAAAATACGAAAAAACATTTTTAAAACAAAATATGCAGTTGTATACGAGAGGGTCAAAGAGATGAGATGACTATATTTAAAATGACAAGTCTTTAGATCAACCCTTTTTTGAATTATCGTGTACACGACTAAGCGAGCAGGGACACATATTTTTTTCGTTTTGAATCAAACCAAACTTTCACTTTTATTATCTTCCTTACCAGTTGAAGGAGGAAAAACAAACTTATGCAATAGAATAATTGTTGTTTGTGCTAATAGTTAGAAAATTCTGTTTGTTTATTATTTGCTTTTAAATGTAGATAACTTTACTTTAAGTTGAAACTTGAAATACTTATTCAATATTTTTTTCCAACACGAATCAGTATTTTTTTTTAAATAAGCAAACAATCGATAAAAATAAATATACAACTATTGTATATGTTATTCGAAATATTTGTTCTTTTTTTAAGACAACTTTTAGATCAGAATTATAATGTACAATGTACAGTACATGCATAAAAATACACATAAATCACAAATTCCAGACACCAGACAAGTCGCACCATATCCACCTATACCAGATTTTTTCCTCAAGAAAGGTCATGTTTTTCTCTTATCGGAACCTTGAAAATAAATTCAATCTATTACGCATGAGTGTAATTTTAGAATTGGGTCAAAATAAACTACAGTGCACACAGAAAACCAATACCAGATGAAATCGATTCTACATTTTCTACATTCGATGAAAAAAGTACATAGACAGATTAGTTTCTATTTCTATTCTATATTTAAAACATTTATTTTTAAATAAAGAAAATAAAAACCATAGTTGGAACATTTTTTGGAATTTATATGTTGTTCTTTTCTAATTCTTTCATTAAAAACATATGTATATGATGTATATAAACCTAGAGTCCCATAGTAAATCCGTGAAAATACATGTGAAATCTTTACAAATTGATTGAAAATGTTAAGATTATTGATTTTAAGATCAACTTTATAGAATTTAAAATTATTGTTCAGATTTTCCCAATTTGTTCTTATATTACATATCCCTTTAGATTTTGAACAACATTCCTGAGGAAATTTTCTTGAAACGATGAAAAATATCGGATCAATGTTTGGCCTAGGAGCATAGAGTGGTTTCTTTTAAATTCTTTAAAATAATTTGCATATATTATTATTATTATTATTATTATTATTATTATTATTATTAT
>JANSTT010017766.1:0-15864 GCA_026745375.1 Platyura marginata | reverse complement strand
TACTTAGTTCTGTGGTTATTTTCGGTACGGTATAATTAAATTTTATTTGTTACGAATACTTTAATTATTTTTTTTTTCTAAAAAAAAGATAATATACTGCAGCCTTTCTAGGCAAAGTAGTCACGAGCCGCCACTGGTCATACGTACAGTCGTACACGTACAGTCGTACACGTACAATCGTACATGATTGGAAATTGAGTCGCGTATAGTTAGTCGTACACGTACAATCGTACATGATTGGAAATTGAGTCGCGTATAGTTAAAAATGTGAATGCGTTTTTCAAATATTGTTTACATAGTATTGTAAACTTCTATAAGCGATATCAATACTAGTACCCCGTCTCCATTACTAGGGTAATGTACATTACCGTTGTCAAAAAAGGTCTGATCAGACATTACCATCGGTAAACCAAAAAAATTAAGGGTAAATATGACATAAATTGACAGAAGCGAATAAATTATGAATAAAATGAAATATTTTACAGAAGAAGAAACAATTTGTCTTCTAAATAAAATATTTTCCATATAATTGATGATAAAACTTTTATATTTTCCATTTTTATTTATTAAAAAGAAAGAAAATAAAAAATTTCTCAAAATTATTGATACAATTTTGACATTTTACAGCTACCATTACAGTAAATTATTTAGTGCCGGATTAAGCCTTGTGGGAGCCTGTAGGATAGCGAAATCTATAGGCCCCTTCGAAAATTATCTAGTTGACCTTTGTTAGTCTATATAGATTTTTTGCTTGAATCGAATTGTGGTGATTATATCGATAGTTAAACTCACAAATGTGTGCGTTTCGAAGTGGTAGTCCGTAAATTGGAAGGTCGCACTCTCAACAGCGTCTTGAGCCACAATTATTGATTACTCCCTTACAAAAACTGCACACCAGGCAGGTAACATGTTGAAGGCTTGAAAAATGCAGTTAACTCAATTTTACACAAAAGTGACCTTAAAACATTTGTGAGCTCACGCATCGATATTCACCTTCGTACTGAATAACACGACGATATTATTATATGGAGCTATATACGCCTTGTCCTTGTCAGATTTACTCCAAAAATAATAGAGATCCTACTCTAGGTTTAATTTTACTTGATAAACTACAAAAAAATTAGCTTTCTAGTTTCAGTGATCAAGATTCCAGCTAAACGACTGAAGCTAGAAAGCTGAAATTTTTACAATTTATCTTGTACACCTAGAATAAGATCTCTATTTGAAACACATCAGACAAAATATAAGGGAGGCTGTGGTAAAGTGTGTACCTAATTTTGATATAAACCATTCATTTACTCGAAAGGTAGTTGAAATATGTATAAAAAATGAATTTATAGAGAATACAAAAATGAACATTTCATTCATAAACTAAAAAGTTCCGTGACCGTACCGTAATGGCGCTACAATCAATTTTATGTAATTTGAAGGGTTTTAATCATTTACTTGAAAAATATTTGGTTTACGAAAAAAATGAATATGACAAAAATGATTGAGAATAACAAAATTAAAATTTTAACTAAAGACCAAAAAGTTCCACAACCAGCCGTTATGGCGCTACAATCAATTTTATGTCATTTGTAGGGTTTTTAATCATTTATATTCAATTTACTCAATATTGTTAATAGATGCGGACAAAGTCATGTAACTTTTCGACTTTGCGATATATGACGGCGTTCGCGTTCAGAATTTAACTCCAGTTTTTTAATTAATGTTTTATTTTGTTTCGAATGAATTTACCTAAATACATATATGTTTGTTATATTATTTTTTAATAAATTTAAATACACTTTCAAAAAATATGGAATGATGAATTTTATTTAAAATATTGGAGTACATTTCCATGCATAGGGTACTGATCCACCAAACTATTTTTAAATAAAATTCGCCCACACCTACAAAGAAAGTTGGACAGCGCTGATCTAGAAGTATAAAACAAATAAGGAACAAAGCCTAAAAACTGTTATTACCCTTTTAGTTGGCTCTACAGAGATTATATTCTAAATCTAAAAGGTTCGCCGTTATTTCTAGACATTGCTTAAATGGTAGATATTTCATCCTAAATATATCACTTCCTTAATATGCTACTGAACGTACCCCAAGCGTATTCGATTGACTTACTGAAATACCAACTCCATAGATATAAAAACGACAGCACATTTCTCTGCAATTTATGTCTTTGATATTTTGTAACTGCCATTTCTCGAATTGACAAGTTGTAACAAATAATATTTATTCATTAAATATAATGACATATAATATACACTTAATGATAGACATTTGTAATAATTTCAATAATTTTTCTTTTTTTATTTTGTATCATCGCCAATATAACGACAAATATCTATACCTACAGAAAATGAGTTCTTGGGGTTTGTTTTTTTGTGTTCTTTTTTTTTTTGTATCACAATTTTTCTATGTCTCACTGTTACACACTTCCTATCTATGTATACCCTCTTTTTTGTGTGGTACAATCGAAGGGGGTGAGCCAAGGTGTGTATATTTAGGAATGTGTCGGTAATTATTTCGTTTATATTCCTGAAACATTTTTACTTTGCCCATTTATTCAATATTTTATCACGTGCTATACGTTTGACCATTTCAAAAGTTGTATCTAGGCAGTCACACCCTTCCGAATCGTTATTGTTGGGTGAAAAATAGTAGTACCGACAGCAGGGCAGCTCCCAATAAAGCACCGCGTGTACTCATATAATTTTTATTTTTTTTTGTGTCTAACTCAAAGAAAATGGCTTCCTTGTGTTAAAGGTGTATTAGTTAATTGTTTAGTTTATTAGTTGGTGGTGCTTTTAACGGGCAGAGATGGAGAAGGTGGGGGTGTAAATGTAGAATTTATCGAACAGCTAGGAATATATTTATTATATATATGTAGATAGTAGGTACTTTTATTGACAATATTGTCAATATACCTATGTGAAATGGTAATTTAATTTTTGGTGATTTACACATTACACATAAGAAACTATGGTATGAGAGGAAAGTCGATAGATTAATTATAGGAATGAGATTATATTGGTGCTTTAGTTATATGTACGTACATATGTACAATGTACATATATATGTACAGTGGATAATTTTATTTATTAAAGTAGAAAATTTTAATTATTATGATGATGAAACTACTATTACTACTACATACAAACATATATGTATCTTCAACATACAAGGCAGTAATTAAGTAATACTACTAGTACCTACAAACTGTTAAGTTCTTGAGGAAATAAAGACTATATATATAAAGCGAGTGACTGATTGACAATGAAGGTCACGCACTCTCTCATAAAAACAATAGAAGCACTAAAAATGTGTAGTTTGGAAATGCTTCACATTTGCAATTTTTCTTTATTATTATTACTTTTTTATTAAATGCCTATCCGGACTAAGCTAAGTCCGGATTAATGTGATCCGGATTAATGTGATCCAGTTCTACTGTACTGTCATAACTAAATATATAGTTAATAAAATCTGTTCATCGAAAACTTGTGTCCGTCCGTCTATCTACCACAGTGACGGATACACTCAGAGAAAAGATGTCATTTAGCTATCTGACCTTCATCATTCGAATAAGATAACCAACATTCTTGTAAATATGATCCTGATGACCTATACATTTTCGAATAGATCTTCTAAATTAAAAAGAACGTTAGCACGTGTTTAACCTTTCCAGATGGTCTCAGAATAAAGATGTTAATTTTTCACTGATTACCTAAAATAAAGAAAACAAAAATCAAATTAAAAAAGTGTTCTTCTGGACCATATCACCCATAGTCTATTGATTCATTTATTAATGATCTATCTATTGCATCGTAAATACTACGTACCTATAACTTGTATAATAAAAAATTTAATATGTATGCAGAAGTGAAATGCTGAAATGTAATAATCGTTTATTTATGGGTATGATGTTTTAAATACTAATAGGTGGAAATTCGCTCATGGGTGTGCTGCTAATAAACACCACTGATCTATGAGTTAGTGGTTTAGTTGGCCTATATGAAAATACTATGAAAATGAAATAATTTAATTTATTTGGCTTTCAAACTGCAAGTATTGCAAAAATTTGTGTATTTGATGCATGTTTCATGTGGTAAACGTAGATATAGAAACATTTAATGTGTTATATCCAGGGTTGTTAAAGCAACACTTTTTTCAAATTTATTACATTTGTTACCAAATTTTGGTGACAAACTGGTAATAAATGAAACAAATGTAACAAATGTAGTAAACTAATACGATTATGTCCTATTCAATTTTGAATGGGAATAACTCCATTACAAGACATATTCAGAATTATTTCAGAACGACGAATTAGCGACAACCATTGTATTGAAAAATAGGTACTAATTTTGGTAATACTTACATGTAGCAAATGTAATTTGTTTTCTTTGGTGTAACATTTACATACATTTGTTACCAGTAATTAGGCGTTTTATCGGTTATTTGTTACTTTAACAACCCTTGTTCATCTCACATACTCCAATATTTCTAGTTATATTCTAAATTTTCGTAGATCCATTTAACTCGAGGAACATTCCCTGCTTCTCTTTTATATTGTGTTGACTATGCAATCTATAAAATCTTTTTAAATTTAATTAATTGTTGTTGTTTATCATCCACATCTTTCGGAAAATTAAGGGAAAGGTGGTCGATTCTTTAATAAATATTTAACATTGTTTTTTTGACGAGGAAATGTGAGCAGGCTCACGGTTATCAACACACAATTAACTCTTTTTCGATTTTCTAGAAGTGTAAGTGAGACTGAGGGAGTTATCAAAAATGAACCACCTCTCACTGGGTTACCCTAGTTAAGTCTCCACTTCCTCTACTTAAAAGCAATCAAAATATAAATAAATATTTAAAATACGGAACTCATCTATTATCATGTCATTTTATAGAACATAATTACTTAGAAGAGGTCATATTTTGCCAAAATAACAAAATCTGGTACTATCTTTAAATTCCTTTCACTATGTTCAATGAAACCACCTTTCTGTCATATCGCGTCCATTATGTGTTGTTTATTTTAGTTGGCGGCATTCCATCATAATAATATTTCTTTGAAATTATTTTTATAATTTTAGGATTTTTAAATTCTTGGTGACGTCTACGATAGTCTCGTTTTTCGTATATTTCGTCTCATGTTGTGTTTCTAAATTGATCACAAAGTTTTTGTATTTTGTTAGTCTAGCAGGAAAAAAAGAATTTCTATTCACAAAATTGTTGCAGTTCTATGCTGGACTTGTTTTTAATAATATTTGTGTTTTTAAAGTGTTCCCGAAGTGTTCAATTGTAAAATGTTCACATTGATACTCTGATAAGGATAATCAGTTAAGAAAATATTCCCATCACAGTGTAAATCTACTCATTTAGAATTCTAAACAGATTTCGAATTTATGTGTGTGATGTAATGTCGTAAATTTTGTGAAAATTGAATGTAATTTGACAGGAAAAATGTATAGAATGGTGGTAAGGTAAAGTAATTATATACCAACTAAACTTTATATTACAGGTAGATTATTAGATTATTGTACACATATACAATACATACATATATGTACAAGTACATATACATAGTTGTAAAATTAATGTTTTAATTTTTATTTTATATGTATACGGCGAGTGTCTATGTACAAAACATAATTAAATTATTAGATATTCAAAATAAGATCTTCATAAACCGATAAATAAATTAATTTATTTTCCCATAATCCTATCTAAAAATAAAATGGTGAGTCACCAATGTCCATCCATAAACAAACATACGTAAAGTTGTCTCACAATAATCTAAGATTCTTCATCTGAAATTCTGAATGTAATATAACGGAATACAACAGACTGGACAATTGTTCTAAATTTTCAATTATCTGTAGTTTTTTACATTACAATTGGTTTTCTAACAAGATAGCAATAAAACCATTAATATATGCAACTCAAAAGTGGAAATTCTGCAGGCCAATTTTTCTATGGGAAATTAAGGGAGTTAACTGTGGAATAATAATAAAAATTTTAGAGGTATTTTGCATAAGTAAAAATAAAACCCACGCTTCGTTACTAATTCACAATTAAATTTAATATATGAACATTACACAAAATATAGAAAAGTCTCCAACTATATTCAAGCGTGTGATTATGTTCCTACTCCTTTGTTCAGAAATCGATTTAAAAACCCGTAAATCGAGAAATTGTTATTCTGTCAAATCGGAATACCTGTCAACCTGCAACTAACTTCATTTTACTCAGTTGGTATTTTAGTTTAGTTAGGATATTTGATATATGTAATATAAGTACACTCATCCCTCGATTTCCACGATAGATACGTTCCACAGAAAATCGTGCAAATTGAAACCGTGTAAAACGAGACAGAGCTTGATTATAAAAAAGAAGGATTGCAATTTAATTCAAAGTCGTACTGTTTTTCGTATTTACTTTTAAAAAACTGACTTACCCTTCAATGGCAAACGTCAAAGGGAATGACACAGAGGCCCATTGTAGTCCTGTTCAAGTCAAACCGTGTAAATTAAGTTCAGTGCAAATCGAGGGTGGCGTGTAATTATTATAAAAATCATCCGTGCGAACATAACCTCAAATATACTAATTTACATTAAAAAGTTAATATAATATGATTTAGGATCACCTAATAAATTATACATAAAAAAAAACATACCAAAACATAAAGGTCTGTGAGAAAACTATAACATCCAATAAATTGAAAAATATTTCCCGTTTTCGATGAAATTAATTTCGACTCTGTTTTGGAATCATAGAAACAATTTCTTGGTCAATCATGAATATATAGAAACCCATAGGCGTCCGCTGACTGAAATTGTTGGGGCAGCACAAATTTTTTTTTACGGAATGCAAAAACCAACTCCACAAATAACATTAAAACCATTACATCAAGATCTCGATTTGCGTTTTTAATTGGTTCCACAGAAAGCCAGCACAATTCGAAATAATTTAGATAATTTAAAATTGAAATATTTCAAAATTAAGATAATTCAGAATTCAAATACTTCAAAAATTAGATAATGAAAAATTCAGATGGTTCAAAATTCAGATAACTCAGAATTCAGATAATTAAACATTCATATATTGCAAATTATTGCTTTTTCAATTTACTTTAACAGAAGGATAATTTATGCAAAATAATTACGAAATTCATTAAATTCATTATTGATACATACATATTTAAGAATTTTAAAATATCGGAATTTTAATTTATCTGAATTTTCATCTACATATTATATGACTTTTGAAATGTCAGAAGTTTGAATCATCTGAATTATGAATTTTAAATTTTTAATTTTCTGAATTTTAATTGTCTAAATTTTGATTATCTGAATATTAAAATGATTTATATTAGACAATAAATAGGGAACTTACCGCTATTTTTTTGGCTCCAAATATAAGATCAAAATAATTCTTTTTTTGTTTTAAGTAAAAATGTTTTTTTCTTAAACAGAGAAATATGTTGGGGTGGGCACGTGCCCTCCCGAGCGGACGCTTATGTAGAAACCGATAAATCGCAACCTAAGAATGAATATAATCGGACCTCTGCATTATAGAACTTTATCAGTAAAAAATATATGGGTCAAGCTCTGCACTGCACATCATTTTATCCATAAACTTTAAAATACTCCTGAATCATGAATTTTCACTTATATTTCTAGGTAATGGTAATATACAAAGCTATTAAAGTAAATAGCTTCAAGTTTCGTATAAACATTTCTTCTCATTTATTAAAAAAATTACAAGAAAATCTTTATACTTTATGTTGTCTTACATTATGTGTTCTTTGCTCTTTCTTAGTCAAGCTCCAAGTATTATTATATGGTTATTGGGGATGAAATTTTAAGTCAAAAATGAATTATTTCTTTATTATTAAATAACAATTATTTTGTATGTAAGCAGAAAAAATAATTAGCCCATATACAGCTAATTACATGTCTAATAACCTTTAATAAATAGCTCTTACCTTCATATCCCTATCATAGTCATAGCTCATAGCCTATAAATATACAGAAAGCAGTTAAAATTCCCATCAAGTATTGCATAGAGTTATTTACATTTTAAATTGTAGAAAATACACTGTGTCCCGCGTGATCACGTAACAAGCTGAAATATTTACTAATGTAAAAAAAGGGGGAAAAAATGTTTTTCGCCATACACTATATTTTCTTCAATCTATGCCATTACTCTTTCGCCGTAAATAATTTAGACCATTTCGTTTTGAATGTTTATTGTATAGTCTGTTTATCATTATTTAATGCATTAGAAAGGTAACATTTAATGGCTGTATTTAATGGAATTTATTACTTAATCGTTACATATTGTTACAAACTCCGTACCAAAGTTATAATTCCTTTTTATTAACATTTTACGAATATAAAAATTGTCTTTCTCGTGAAAGTTTTAGTCTAAATATGCATGTCGGTCCGTCCGTAATCAAAATTCCTACTAACCGACTGAAGCTAGAAAGCTGAAATTTTGACAATTCACCAAGAAGTATGTAGGTAGTAGTAGAATAAGATCTCTATTGTAGTTGGAGCAAATCGAACAAAATATTGGGGAGGCTGTGGTACAGTGTGCACCTAATTTTTATCATTTACTAAAAAGATACTCGAAAGATACTCGGAATGTAAAAAAAAGAATATGGCAACAATTATAGATATGGCAACAAAAATAAACATTTCATTTATATACCATAAAGTTCCACGACTTACCTATATGGCTACAATCAATTTTAGTTAATTTTTAGGGTTTTTAGTTATTTACTCAAAAATGATTTGGATTTTGGAAAAAATGTATATGACAAAAATGATAGAGAATAAAAAAATGAAGATTTCATTTATAGGCAAAAAAGTTCCTCGACCTACCGTTCTGGCGCTGCAATCAATTTTATCTAGTTTCTATGGTTTTTATCATTTGTATTTACGACTCGAAACAGTGAATAGCAAAATTTTCGGGGTTGTTCACTGAACCGGTGTGTTCACATAGTTGAGAAAAATTAAAACACCTATTTTTTGTGGGATAATTCACATATTTTTTTCTTTTTTTTGAAGTATAAAAAAACGTTTATTGTCGCAGGGTTTTTCTTTCGAATCTGTCATATATACGTGATATTCGCTATAAAGAACACTGTTCACTATTTAGAGCATTTTTATTGTACTAAATGCTCTTCTTGATTTTATGAACGGTGTTCAAGCAATCATATTTTCGCCATACAAATATTTCCATTTCACATAGTCGAGTAGTTCATATAACTAAGTGTTCACTCTTTCAGCTCGTCCCTGTATCGTTGTACAGACAAAAAATGGCATGGACAAAGTCGTACAAGTACTTATACTTATACGGGTATATTATAATTGACGTAGCCAATTATTCCTTCTTTACTGGTTTTATTACCTATCTTATTGATTCATACCAGAGTATGTTAATGTACATATATACATATACATATATGTAGTAATTGTAAATAAAGTATTGTAGGTATATTAAGCCTGGTATATTATAGTGCTTAGACAATAATTACGAAAAAAATTTTTTTTGTTTTGTTTATTCGACCGAAGGATTAACAAATATTAAACAGATAGGAAAATCAATATATGTATGTACATATGTATCTAAGTGATAGACTATTTCCAGACTTACAGCTAATATATGACTAGTTATAAAGAAATTATGGCGGGAAATCAAGAAATTTTACACTTAGCTATAATTAATGAGAGTTTCATTGTGTAACTTTTGTAAACTTAAAATGACAATTACATAAGAATATGACCAAGTTAAAGGCGAAGTACTTTTTAACATAATCGCTGTTATTAATTTAGGTATAAATGAACTTTTAGTTTGGGAAAAGTAGGTCAAACAAATTGCAAAATCTTCCGTTCCTAATCTTAAAATTTAGTTTCCAATCTCAGCCCATCATACTCGATTAATTAAATGCATTATAAAAGCTCAGTCATATGCCTATGAGCCGATATGTATTTGTATAGGTAGAGCAACTGAATGTTATTAATGTAAAAACTTTACTTCGTTCAAAGTATTTCAAAAAGCTGAAAAAGTTTTTAATTAATTTTTTTTTGTCTGTAATATAGTGACCACTGCGAGCCGAATCACATTTTTCCTAACTTTCCACTTTATAATAATCAGAAAATAATGTTGCCTCGCTTCGTGTATTTTCTTGTTTCGATCATAATATAGTCGTATGAGTACTTTCTTATTATCTACGACCGCTTGGGGGGCACGTACCCCCCCAACATATTTCTCTATTTGAATAAAAACTCACACAATTAAAATTCAGACAATTTAAAATTTAGAAAATGGCATTTCAAAAGAAATATATGTAGATTAAAATTCAGATAGTTTAAAATTCGGATAAATTAAGATCCCGATCTTTAAAAATTCTGAAATATGTATCAATAATGAATTTAATAATAAATGAATTTCGTGATTATTTTGCATAAATTACTAGTTACTTAAGCCCTTCTGTTAAATAAAATTAATAAAGCAAGAAATCAATATCTCAATTTTAAATCATCTGAATTTTCAATTATCTGAATTCTAAGTTATGTAAATTTTGAGTTATTTGAATTTTGAATTATCTGAATTTTGAACCACTTTTTTGCATTATCTGCTTTTTGAATTTTGAAATATCTGAATTATAAATTATTTCGATTTACGTTGGCTTTCTGTGGAACCAATTAACAACGCAAATTGAGGTCTAGATGTAATGGTTTTAATGTCATTTTGGGAGTTGGTTTTTGCATTGCGTATTTTATCTAAAATCTGAATTAATTATACAGTGAATTTTTCTTGTTTAGCAAAATTTTTTAAAATTGGAAGAAATTTAAAAAAAAAAAAAACACATTGTGTAAAATCAGTAAACTTTCTGGAATCTTGATCACGAACAAACGGACGAATGGACAGACTTAGAACAAGAAAGACAATGGTGTTAAAATTTTCTAAGGGGCGTTACAAACTCCTTACCAAAGCTATACAAAGATTCCATTGTTAGTTCTTAAAATTACCTAATTTTTCGTTTTCAAAAATTTTCAAATACATTTTCCGATACTATTCAAATAAAAACAATAAAAGTTTTGTTCTCTTCGTTTGGAGTTCTCCTTTACTTTAAATTTCCTTACTGGATGGCCAAAATTAAGTCCCCTCTAAAAAAAAAAAAGACCGCAATAAATATCAGATAGATAGAGAACTTAGCTATATGTTGTGGTTCCGAATAAATTTAAACATCTTTGAGAACCGTTTAAAGTAGAGATTCTCACACTTTCCACTTCAATTTTTTTTTTACGGCGACGATAAGTCGTTATTGGAACCATCTTTTCAGTTTTCATCAGAAAACCTAATTAGTGTTCGAATAAGATTTCATATAAATCACTAACTAAATTAGTTGCTTGATGGCGTCCATATATATACTAATAGCCATGCATTACTCATTAGGCGACTACCATACAGACTTTTATTTTGTATACAACGGACACAAAATCTTATATCCCTTTATCTACATTTGTATATGTATGTATGTATATATATGAATAACTAAACAGTACGTGCCAAAAGAATTAGTACAATTTGCGATATTGTTCCTATAATATTCAAGAAAACACCCAACCATAAAAAAACCGAATTCATACGCTGTTATAGTCGCTATTTAGTGGCATATACTTACATATACATACATATTCATACTCTACATGTGCAAAGCTATTATCATAGCGATAAAGCTATTTTCATACGTTTATGTATGGCACATTGGTGTGTGTACTATATAGAAGGAAAATTGTCTTATTGCTATTATATCGTGCGTTAAAATTGCCATGCTATAATGCTATATTCTGAGTAAATGAATCGTTAATATATGCTTATCGTTTTATGTTCATTTTTTTATGATCAAGCACTACCATTTTATAAACAAAAGTAAATTAAACGTTAAATTTTTGTTTTGTATTCTTCTCTATTTCAGATATATGGAAGAGCGAGGCTTGGGTGGCGGTGCGATAAAACCACCTGGCGGCTCTATCTCTGGAACCAAACATAAGCCAAACGTCGGATATCGTTTGGGTAGAAGAAAAGCACTATTCGAAAAACGCAAACGAATTAGTGATTACGCTCTCGTCATGGGAATGTTTGGAATTATCGTTATGGTTATAGAAAATGAATTAAGTAGCGCTGGTATATATACAAAAGTGAGTATTCATACGTATATACATATTATATTGAGTTTTCCTCATCGTAAATTTTAGTAATTAAGTCTCTCTAATAGTAAGCAATTCGTGTGTGGTAATTAAATGTAAATTAATTTATGGTTTATTTACCATATGGATTAGATAATGGGCTTTTTTTCTTGCTTAATTTACAGTCTACATAAAATGTAACATGCTATAAAATGACAAAATGAAGTGTCACTATAGTCTTTAGTATTTTTTATCTATTACTTACATACATATATGTACATTGTACAATGTACATACCAGTGACGTCCGGTTCTCGGATTCAATGAATCCGTTGTAAATTACGCATATAATCAGAAGTAAAACATTTTTGTCGTATTTTTTATTTACACAAATTTTGGTTTAGTCACTAGGACATAATCGCCAAAAGTTATGCAATAATATATTTTGTCCTAAGTTATAAGACAGATTCAATTTTTTAATTGAGTATTCCCATATACACATATTGTTTTCAGCAAAAGAGATACATAATAGATTTTCTATAAATGGGTTAATATGCGTATAGGAGAGATTTTACTTCGATAGATTCAATTCTGTTGGTTGAATCATTGCGTTGAATGTTGAATATATGGAATTGTTTGCTTAGTAGGGCTCATTTTCAGCGAAAGAGATAGGTAGTTAATAGAATTTCTATATATGTTGTTAATATATGCGTATAGCAGAAATTTTACTTGGATAAATTCAATTCCATTGGTTGAATAAATGAAATTGTTTGTTTGGTAAGAAGTTGTGCGCGTGGTAAGTATTTGTATTTTGTTTGGATTAATGGATAACCTACTCATATTTTACTTTTGAATCCCTATCACAAATTTTCACGCGACGTCACTGGTATGTATGTATATCGCCACACACCTTTCATTATACACGATTGTTTTGTGACAGAATGTAGTTAATTTATTATAAAATATTTTCCTTGTAAAGCTTTAACGTTGAGTATTCATATGAGGTGATCTATTATCATTTTATGTATTACCAAAATTTAGCGGTTTGGTTTAACCCTTAAATGCCCAAGGACGTATAGTTAGGTACAAAAATTATATTGTATGTATTATCTGAACGTAGTTTACATTTATTTTTATATTTTTTATTTCCATGCCTTTTTAGCCAAAAAACCGAATACTAATCTAATAAGATACAACCATTTTTTGTACACAATTCACAGCACGATGAAAATATTTCACAAAAATTTCACAATGTTGTCTTATCTAAAATAGTTGGACTTACCTGTATATTGACCTACGGTCTGCTTAATTTTGGTATTTTTGTAAACAACAATTATTTCAAATAGGAAAATAACGGTAACAACAAATATGACATTTATCAATAGAATTGAGTTTGCTTTGCACCAGAAAAATGGTTTACACGAGTCATTTTGAATATTAATACGGAAATATAGCTAAAAATGGTTGTATCTATTAAGATACGGTGGTCATTTAAGGGTTAATTTGCGTTATGGTAGAAGGAGAATAAATATTTATCCATCTACAATGAGAAATACTTCTGATTGATATTTGAAATAGTTTGAGTGTAAAAGATTTGTTTGTGAAATTTATAATAATAAATATTGTAAAATTGAGAATATTATACTTTGTACTTTGTACAATGTTTACATAAATTGCCTTATTTTTGTAATGTTTAGATTCAATTTTTTCTCAGTGTATTTGAACAATAGTTTGTACAGCACTACCCTTATTCTCAATAATATCTATTCATATTATCAAAAAAGCTGCTAAGAAAAGCTACACAGCTTCCATACTCTTTTCCCCACCCTTCCACACACTTTTTTTTCAATTTCATATAAAAATTGCAAGAAAATTGCCATTTTATTATGATTTAGTATGGGAAATTCTATAAGGGTTAACAATTGGCTATAATCTGTTACATCTTGGATAGTGGATAGCACTACAATAAAAAAAAAAACTTTTTCGGATAAAAATTTGTTTCCAAATTTTGTTGTTTAGTATGACAAAACACATTCTTTACAAAATTTTGTACAGGTGGGGCTTGAAGAGATTTTGCAATTTATAATACCAAAAACCCTAGAGATATTTTGACCAATTAAAAAAAAAAAATTTCGAACTTTTAAAGTTATTGTGCCTTCGAGCGAGTGAACCGAGTTACCGAAATTTTTATTGCATTTTTTTGCTTCAAAACCTTCAAGGAGAGAACACGAATAAAAGCGAAACAAATTTTGAAAATTTCTACATGAAACCAAAGGTTCCTTTTTATATTTCATATATACAGTATGGAAGCAAAATTTATTAAATAATTAACATTTATAATTAAACCGGAACTCGTTGTTTTCTTTTTTTTTGAAATATTTTTAAAAATCAGTCTTTATGTAAATACGAAAAACGTACAACTCACTCTAATTAATGAAAGGTCAGAAATATTAAAAGAGTTTTTTTACCTCTCTAAACAATACTTTTACTACGATACAATACTACGAAGAAAGAATAAGCTTTAAACTAGAAGTATATGGTGTAGTGTAGTGTAGAGGGTAGAACTATGAACTTCATATAAAAAAAAACATTGTTCACGTTATTGCATGTACTCACGTAAAGGAGATCATGAATGTCGTTTTAGTAATTTTTTTGATGTTTTTTTCTTCGTTAATAAAATAAATTATTATATTAGACAGAGAATTATTAGTATTTTCTAGCAACGGAGACAAATAAGTATTTTTGTTCAAAAATAATAAATAGAAGGGAATATGCCAAATTATCTTATATATTCTAGATTTTTATCGGTCTTTCTGTCAAACCAATTGAATAAAATTGAACGTTTCTCTATTTAATAAACCATTAGTTTATTCTTATCCCTTCTATTTGTCTAATGGTATCTTGTTTGCTTATGTTGTTGACAAATTTTGTATAGAATTGCCATAAAATTGTTTTTTTTTTCTTTGTATTTAGAGTCCAATTATTTTGTTTTTATTTATCTCCATTTCCGCATAATCAAATAGGGTCCATTTATATCAATAGTTATTTTGTTGTTTTATTTCTACATAGATTTATATACTCACTCACATTCATAGAAAACTTAATCACACATTTATTTTTACGATTTATAGAACTAAACGTTTATCAAAAATACCCAGCAACTGTCAAAGCTTTATTTGTACATTTAATAGGAGAGATGATTTAATCTAGAATCTGCGATCGAAAAAATTAAACCAGATAAAAGTGCATATTATAAAAAGACGAATTAAATCTTTATTCCAATTTTTATAGACGTATCGGATATGATGTTATTCAAAGGATAGTATAAATTTGGTACGCAGTTTATAACGTTCCTTAATATCATTTTACTTGTGCCATTTGCATAAAATATACATGTCCGTCCAAGATAAAGATTCCGACTAGACGGCTGAAGCTAATGAGCTAACAATTTACAGTTTGTTAAGTACTACTAAAGTGAGATCTGTATTCTTTACTCGAAATATATTCGAAATGTAGACAAAATTATTATTACAACAACTATAAGGCTATGCCACACGCTGTCGTCATTGAGCGCCCAATACAGGTTTTATAGGCAAGACGTACGGGAGGTAAAGAATATATCTCTACACAGCTGTTGTCGTTTGTAGAGAATTTTG
>JANSTT010017765.1:0-15876 GCA_026745375.1 Platyura marginata | reverse complement strand
TAATATTAAAAAAAATCGCTTTCGTTAAATTGGATATTCTTTATATCGGGGGTTCGTTATATTGGACTTCCTATGTATAAGAAATATATGATCATTTTTTAAATATTATATGTCTTTTTTCTTCTTTTACCCTTTCGTAGGCGCTGGTATAAAGTTTTTCCACCCACTCATATTATAAAAATTTCCATCATTGCTCAGTTTAAGTACAGGCATCCCTCTTATAACACGGTAGATAGGTTCCAACAGATAGGTTTCGTATTGTATGAGCCAGTATTGTGGAACTACCATGTTATACGAGAATTTTTGAAATTTTCTTATGTGTAGTCTTATAGTGAAACCGTGCTATAGTATACCGTGTTACACAAGAGTTTTCGTAATTTCAAATCGTATTAGAGTGAAATTGTGTTGTAGTCTACAACTTGTAGGATACCGTGTTGTAAGCAGGGCTCTACCTATATTCAGACAGATATCATGCAAAATTATGTCAGATTATCCAACAAAAATAATTCACCCGCGAAAGGGTTAAAAACTTTTTTGAAAACTTTATTGACAATAGTTTTTCATTAACTTTGTTTCAGAATTTAAAAGATCAAATCCTAACAACAAACGTTTGGCTTGAACATGTAAGTACCAAATTACATACATACATACTATATTTACATTATACATAGATTTTAAGGTTACATGTCGGATATTTAATAATCCTTGGATTCATAAGGACTGCATTTGTGTGGTCCCTTTTCTGTCTCACATCTACTATATATGTATGAATGTGTGTAGGTATTATTCTATGTGCGATTTATATTGTATAAAATACATAATATACGGTTGGTTGATTTTGAAATCATTTCAGAGAACCAAGAAACTAATCTAATTTTATAATTGATTAATTATAAAGTTTTAAATTATTGATGCAGAAATTTGTTTAATTAAAATTGGATTAGTATTTTGCTATATAAAGTTTTTTTTTTCGTAGTGTAACCACATGGGTTAGTTTCCAACTTTTCAAAAATACTTAGGTAGGTGATTTTGGTTAATTCATGTTTTGCAACTTTTATCAAAAATTGTAATTTTGTAAAATTAAATGAATATAATAAAATTCTTTATTTAAAGGATAAATATCAGTGTTTTAAGAATATCTACTAATACATACGTACATACTTAAGTATCATATATAACTGTCTTTGTCAATAATAACTAATGTTCTCCATTACTTACGTTTATTTACATATAAAACACCCTTTAATGTTATATTCAATAATAGAAAGACTCCATAAATTAAGCATAGTCACACCCCTTGTCTAGGAAAGTTGGAAAATATAGAAAATCGCGAATATCATAGATTTTCTTTTATTACACATATATTATATTAGACTTTCTATGACACATACTTCCCTTGCATATGTGAGCTATAACATTAAATTTTATTTCTTATAGGAATGGCAAGACTATAAACTTAAATGGGACCCGTCTGAATATGGTGGAGTAACTGAGTTATATGTTCCATCGGAACACATCTGGTTGCCAGACATAGTTTTATACAATAAGTACTAGAAATATTTTCATTTTAAATTTATTCCATGTTTCAAAATGCATGAATTTCGCACCATTTATTTAAAGAATTTTAATTGTTATTTTCTGGTTATGTAGAGTCGGTACATATCCATTTATATGTAGAATGTTGTTTTTAATGATATTGCTATGTAACGACGTAAACATTTTTTGCCATACAAATTAATTAATATTTTATATGTGACAAATACATATATTCACGTGATCTGTTATCAAATTATATTTACATATGTACATATAGTACAAAAAAAAAACGTTGAAAAGTGTCAATTATTATAGAAACAGCTATCAATTTAAAGTGTATACCGAAAGCTTTTTATTTCAAATTTTATAATCCATTGTTAAATAATTGACTAAATTAAGCGTAACCATAAAATGAATTTTTTTTATTTGTACTTAATTTTTTATTACATAATTCTGTACCTACTTATATATTCGTATACCATTGGCGTCGATACGAGACGTTCTAAGTGTTCAAACAACACCCCACTAACCGTACTTAGTAAAATAGTTTCTAAACACATACATCCCATCAAACCAAGCATCGCCTGCTACTCCCTATTCGCATACTCTCTCTCTCTCTCTCTCTCTCTGTATGAGTGATGTGAAGAATAACAGTAATCGTTACTAAAGTATCAGATACTCTGACCAAATCAAAGTACTCGTTGCTTGAATCAAATCCAAGTTCGATACTGTTACCACCAAATTTAAATACTGCTACCAATAACAGTAACTGTTATCGATACTTCATATCAAATACTGTTACCACCAAATCCAAATACTGATGCCTTTAACGATATCGGATATCATTATTAACACAATATAACAGAGGTTTTTTTTTGCTCTTCAATTGTTTGGAAAAGTATCGAACTAGTAACAGTAGTTATTTAATAAAAAGTACTATTATTGGTAACTGTTCCTGTTATTAGAAAAGTAACGATATCGAATAAAAAGTAACGAGAATTTTATCAAATAGTATCGGATACGGTCAAATCCTAAAAGTATCGAACTTGCACATCACTACTCTGTATAGCTAAACAAGTTTTAAATATAATGATACGTATACTTACAAGTATACGCACATCAGTCATTTAGAGCTCGTACCGCATACTCAAAACAGAAATCTTTTAGCTCTTCTTATCTAGGACAGAACCATATCATAAGTAGATAAATATTATCGATGTAGTGAAAATTTTCTTGCGTATTATTATGCATACAAAAAGCATTTTCGTTCTACTTTAAAGCAGAACTTATGAAGAAAACAGAGAAAAAGAACAAAAACCGATGAGTTTTTTAACCGTAATCACACCAGGTTGTGATCACACCAGGTGTGTGTATTTTGGAAAATGTTAAATTCTTTTATAATTATTAATTGAATAAATGTATGACTATGTATGTAATTATGAAGTGAAATTGACCAACAATAGTTTTCTTTAGCATAAATTTACGTAAATTGTGTGGTTCAGTACCAGAGTTGCCTAACCCTCAAAATTTGGTAATCACTGATTTCTGGATAACATGACTATAACATAACATAACATGACATGTCAAGTTTGGACATCAATATCTCATTTTAGAGTAATTGTTGGTTAGGCAACTCTGACACTGAACCACTCAATTATTCTCACTAAGTAAAATATCTTCATGTTTTGTTTATCATAAAAATAGCCTGGTGTGATTAGGGTTAAAAGAGCCGATGACATTTTTTTGTTGTTTTCGTATACAAATTTTTATTTTTTTAATAATTTTATTATTACAACAAATCAAATCAATATCAAACGTTAGTTATTTGTATAGTAATGTCTGAAGAATCTTTTACATGATCTCATTTGAAGAAATATTCTTATCTCAATTATTTTATATCAGAACATCCTAAGAAAATTGACTATACACACCAATGGTATACCTATATCAATGTTTAATTGGAGTTAACAAATTAAATACTGATTAATATTAATTTAAAAACTCCCTTTAGTGCTGATGGTGAATATGTTGTGACAACATTAACAAAAGCCGTACTCCATCATACCGGAAAAGTTGTATGGACACCGCCAGCCATTTTTAAATCATCATGTGAAATTGACGTCAGATATTTTCCATTTGATCAGCAGACATGTTTTATGAAATTCGGCTCATGGACATATGATGGTTATCAGGTGGGTATTATAAATTGACATTAAAAGTGCTCAACAATATTATATCCATTAATATGGCATTTTCACAACAAAATGTATTCTACATTATTATACATATTGAATGTAGGTGCCTATATAACATCCATAAATATAACACAGTGGATATTGCAAAATGAAAATCGATTTAGGGGTTGAAATTGAATACACTATCCTCTTATATGGGTTAGGTTTTGGGTCTTTGGATAATTTGTTACATAGAAAGCGTGGAGCTATTTTATCCTATATACAATACACTGATACCTCGTTATACGGAATTTCGCTATTACGAAATTTTGAGATTATTCTCTGCTGCAATAATTATAATAGCCTGCCCCGCTGGTTGAATTACTGATACTGATGAATGTATATTTGTCGAATTGGTCATTCTAGCCGTGCATTTTTACTGTTTATTACTCATGTATTCGAATAGTCTCTTATTTTATATATTAAATTAACAAAATAACGATTTTCATCACCATCATCAACGAGGGAATAGGTCAGGGCTGGTTCTGCTATGTATATGTGCAAGGTGGGCACAACACAAGGGCTATAGGAAACGATAGCGATAGGAAACAAAATTTAGTACCAAATGCCACGTGGCAATGGTTTTTGGATTTTACGAGTATTTCGAACGTACAACAAGAATTATTCATAACTTCCCCAAATAGACAAATGATCTTAAGGTTAAATACAAATTTTATTTTAAATCGCCTAATTACTTCTCTCTATCAGATGAAACACCTTATCGACTATGTAACACTTTTGTACTGCATTACTGAAAACTTAAATTATATTTATTAAGTTTTGTAATTTTATCATACCTATTTTGTTTTTAAAGACTTCAGTTTCTTCTATTAAGGCATAAATATATTTCAATGTCGACCACAAAATTTCAAAATATTTTTAAGATATTTCAAGTTTGTGCGGCACTGCGCGTGCAGCGTGCACCCTCTACCATATTCACAAGTGTTTTTTGTTATATAATAAAAATTTTATTTTCGTATTATAAGTATTTATAGTTATGGCTTGTATTTTCTAATTTTATTTAATGAGTAGGGATGGTAAAATAATAATTGCACACAGGCAGCCCAATATATAAAATCGCGCCTGGCATAGGTCATCAATAAAAAGCCGTCATCTTGTCTGTCTATCAAACCTTTATTTCTTCACTAGCTTCGGCTGTTATGATGCAGTACCATGTGCTTCTATGTCGTTCTTTTTGCTAAGAACTTTAGGAATTCCAATCAAATGCTTCGCTTGGAATGTCATCTCTAGTCTCTAGTATATATCGGATCCAGTTCCATTTTCTCCTACGAATCTAAGCATCAAACTTCTCAATGTTTTATGATTTTCCATAGTTTTCCATTTCAGTTAGTTCCAAAAATTCCTGAATTTTTGGTTTGTGGAAATTTTTGGACAAGATATTTCTTAGCATTCAATAATAATTCCAATATATTTTTAAACACATTAATTTGTAAAAACCGGAAATTTTTTTAAAAAATATTTTGTTTGAAATTTACATTTTACTATAAAGATTTACAGACAATTGAATATCACTGGATCTATTTGGACGATTTCTGTGATCTTTGAATGTAAATTATAAATTCCAACATTAAATATTTTCTAATATATTCATTTTTGACAAATAGTATACCTAGATTTTAAGTTATTCTAAATAACAAAAAAATAAAAAGTCGAACAAATCTAAATCTAAGAAAAAGTCTAACTAAAGGCTCTCATTAAATACCATTATAAATTCGAAATTAAAACTAAATGTGATAATTCTACTGGAGTTATTCTATATACTAATATACTTTCCCCAAAAAAAAAAAAAAAAAACTTTTTGTTTGTTTATGGATTACACAAAAGAGATTCTTCACTAAAGATAAATCCCAATAGATACGAGTATGGCATTTAAAAAAAAACGACAAGAGCCATTAAACAAATCTGGTCCTGTTGATTTATTGGCACAATGCTCTTCTGAATTTTACGTTAACGCACGTTTGTCGAAGCCCTAAATTCATTTCCTTCAGCAATTTACTTTCTTCGATATAATGGAGGGATATTTTGTGTTTTATTATATCGAATTTATGTTTATATACAGGGTGTTTCATCTGATAGAGAGTAGTAAGTAGGCGATTTAAGATAAAATTTTTATTTAACCTTAAGATCATTTGTCTATTTGGGGAAGTTAAGAATAATTCTTCTTGTACGTCCGAAATACTCGTAAAATCCAAAAACCATTGAATGTCATGTTTTTTACTAAATTTCGTTTCTTATAACAATAACTTCCTAGATAAGTCACTTGTAGTTATGTACAGCGACAATGGTGCAACATACATTCGAAAAGCGAAAGACTGGGACAAATACACAAAGTTGCAAAACAATGGAATAAAGATGTAGCGGAGATTCCAACTGAAAATTATCAAGAAAGTCTCTGGAAAACTGCAGTAAAATCCACCAAATCCCATTTAAAAAAAAAAACAATTAAATCAACAACACTTACTTATGAAGAAATGTTCACATTGTTGATCCAAATTGAAGCGTATCTCAATTCTCGTTCACTCATACCAATGACAAATGAGCCAGATGATCTGGCTGTTTAGAAGCCAGGTCATTTTTTGATTGGCGAGACCATGAACACTGCTCCAGAAGATTATCTTTTAGACATATACATATATGTCATATGAAGAACGATTAAAGAGATAACACTGCAATCACTACATTCAGCGGCTACATCAGGCATTCTGGAAGAAATAGCATAGCGGCTATTTACACCCTACGAACCACCCTATATAGTTTATATATATGTATATACATATAAAGCTCTATATCTATATTCGATTACTTACTTTTCATTGAATTTTGAAACGATATTTCAAGGCATCCCTAATTGGCTTGCCGCTTTTAAGCTCTTCAAATAAAGTTTTCTCTCAACTTTTTTTTTTATCTAATCTAGCAAATGGTAAAAAAAAAAAAAGGTTTCAAAGTGATCACTGTGATTAACCTCGACATTATAAATCTATATGACATATTATTGTTATCCCTATAATAAATTAATGTAGGTACTGTAATTATATTTGTGATGATAATACTCGTATTATGGCTGACAGCAACTGTGAATTTTGATTAACACATTATCAATATCATATATACCGTCAGATAATAATGGTAATAATATATTGACATATAATTATTGTCTAGACTACTAATGGTACAATTTATTCCCATTTTGAACATGTAAATCATTTTATAGCAGAAATTTCGGTGATGGTTTACTAATTTGATTTATTTCTAATAATAAAAGATCGATCTCAAGCACATCAATCAAAAGAAAGGCAACGACAACAAAGTTGAAATCGGTATTGACCTACGAGAATTCTATCCCAGTGTCGAATGGGATATACTGGGGGTGCCGGCTGAACGACACGAAAAATACTATCCCTGCTGCGTTGAACCATATCCAGGTTTGTGAAAAAAGCTTCTTGTCTCGCAAATAAATTGATTTATGTCCAAATTCCAAATGTTCACCTTTCTTTTTTCTTTATTTTTTTTTTTTTTTTTTTTGCAGATATTTTTTTCAACATTACCCTTCGAAGAAAAACCCTATTCTATACAGTCAACCTAATCATTCCATGTGTTGGTATTTCTTATTTGTCGGTTTTGGTATTTTATTTGCCAGCCGATTCGGGTGAAAAAATCGCACTGTGCATTAGTATTCTGCTGTCGCAAACAATGTTTTTCCTTCTTATCTCAGAGATTATACCATCAACATCGTTGGCACTACCGCTGCTTGGTAAATATTTACTATTCACTATGGTATTGGTAGGACTCAGTGTCGTTATTACGATTATCATATTAAATATACACTATCGAAAACCGAGCACTCACAAAATGGCACCATGGGTTCGAAGTTTTTTTATCAAAACATTACCAACAATATTGTTAATGCGTGTGCCAAAAGATTTACTGCGCGATTTGGCGGCGAAAAAAATTAACTATGGTATTAAAATAAAAAAGTCAAAATTTGGTGCTGCTCTAGCGGCAGAAATGCAAATTAATTCGGGCGGTTCTAGTCCGGATTCGATTCGACGGATGCAAGGTAGAGGCGGCTGCAATGGATTACATACGACGAGCGCAACAAATCGATTTAGCGGTTTAATGGGAGCATTTGGTGGTGGTCTAGGTTAGAATATCGAAAGAAGATGAAAATTATTACTATATTAATCATAATTTTAATATAGGTAATCTAAGCGGCTACAATGGATTACCATCAGTTATGTCCGGATTAAATGAATCGCTTAGCGACGTGGCACCCCGTAAAAAATATCCTTTTGAATTGGAAAAAGCAATTCACAATGTTATGTTTATCCAGCATCACATAACAAGACAAGATGAATTTAATGCGGTAATAACTACTTCCTTTTAATAATTTTTCTTTCCATACATATTTATACATACATATACATATATACACATTTAATACATATGTATATGTATTTATATCTTTTGAAAATTCTAGAAACTATATATGTATGTACTAACGAATTTTTGTTGTTATTGTTATTTCCACATGTATGTATATATAGGAGGATCAAGACTGGGGATTTGTTGCCATGGTACTGGATAGATTATTTCTATGGTTATTTATGTCAGCGTCTGTATTTGGTACATTTGCTATTCTATGCGAAGCGCCATCATTGTACGATGACACCAAACCCATCGATGCTGAATTATCGGTTATTGCTCAACAAATATACAACTTAACAATCAAATAAATCTGTTCTCAAAAATTCCATTCAATTATACAATCACAATCAGAAACAATTTATAATAATAATAATAATGAAATGACAGTGAATGTAATCGACCGTGTAGTGTTTCATCGAAACAAAATCATTTATTAGCGAATAATGTTTAGTAGAGAGAGGTATAAATATAAATCATTTATAATACATATATACATTACATAAATATATATATATATATAAGTATATATACACAATGCATATATGTACATTAATATATATGAATCTATACATACATACATATTACTTGTAGGCATCGTAAAATTAAAGCTTTAAAGCTCTGTCTGAAACATTATATTATTTTGGGAAACAGAACAGTGAAATATATTGTTATGATTTGAAAGATTTATTATCATATTTTCCTCAGAATTTTACGATAAATAAAAAATTTGAAAACTTTTTTATTGTTTGAATTACAAAAGATAAATAACTTTAGTGGTGGTATATATGGAATATTGAAAAGATTAGTCGTCCTTAGTTTGGAAAGATGAGAAGAGTTTGTTTTTTTATGTGATGGAAAACTATTTGTCTTATTATAGAAAAGATTCGACAAAATTGGTAAATGGAATGAGTGCATATATAGGCGACGATGGAAAACGAATTAATTAAATTGTCAACTGCCAAATGTGTTATATAAGCAAAGCGTTTAATGATGAAATAAGCAATACAAATTTTAAGCTCAGAAAAGAAAATATTTGCAGAGGAACGTTTATATTATTTGAAATATTTTACTAATTAATACTAATCTTATTATTTCTTGAAAATAACGCCAAGGTTTCATTTCATTCATTTTACAAATAAAATAGTCTACTAGTTAATCCTCTATTTTCTATGCGTTAGGCTGTTAGGTATAATTTATAGAACTAAAATATCAACGAAATATATAGAACAAGATTTATTGGGTACTTTCTTTATAGCAACAATACCGTAAGCTATTGAATTTATTTTTGAAATGACGTTACCTTCATAAATGGTGGTAATTAACCAACCAATCACTATATAGAAAAAATAAGATTTGAAGGACACAAAGGAGAGCATATCCAATTTTATTCAGTTATTTGCCTTCACAAAGAAATCAGTCATAATTAATTATTTTTTATTTTTTTTCCTTTTCAATCAAAATATGTAAATTTTTTTTAATGATTTGTATTTGAGGTAGACACGTTTTGATTGAACTAAACTGTGTAAGAAATTTAAATAGTAAAGCAACAGAATTTAAACATAAAGTTATTCAATTGAATATGGAAAACACTAAAAATTAGTAATGACTACAATTTCATAACAACTAATACATATAGACCAACATCGAAAACACACAAAACACAAACTTGTTCCATTTCTAGTTCTTTTATAAATTTCTCCCTGAGGTTTTTTTTCTGTTTGACGTCATTTCAACTATAAACAAAACCCTCATTTGTATTCTTTTCAAACTTTTAACAATAGCTGATAGCGTTAACATGATTCTGAGTTTTCCGAAAAACCTTTTCTAAATTTGAATAATTTTCTATTAACAAATATCAACATTTATTCTTGAACTTTCTGTTCACACAACTTTGAACTGCCCTCATTTATTTACCCCTTGTTTGTGCAATCTATACCAAACACTCAAACCTGATTGATAAACAACCTTCCGTTTTTCTCTCTTAAACATGAAAAAAAAAAAAAAAATCAAATAAAAGTTTTTCATAATTTTCCTTCCCTCGATATTGCTCGTTGAAGTTAAATCGAAATTATTTTCCACACAAAAAAATATATGAAAATCGTTTGTACGAAAAACCATCAACAGCCTCGAAATTAGAAAATACCGTAGCTTTTTGAACGTAAATGCAATATTTTCTTAATATTCATAAAAACGATACCCATCTCTATAATATACATATTGGGGAAACGCAAAACGAGTACCTTTAAACGTTGAAAACAACCCTCAACCCCTATAACTATATACAATAATGTATATAGAAAACAGCTAAAATCAAAGCGTATCTTTTTCATCTAAAATGAATATCTTCGATATATAACTAAATGATAGAAATTTTAGACGATTTTATCTATATACGTATATATATATATATATGTGTGTGTGTGTGTGTGTATAGCTATAGCTATAGATATCGACAAACACCCACATATACTATCTCCATCGAGGCGAGTTGACATGATTTGAGGAATTGGGGCTGTATGCGGCTGTTAAATTAATTTAGTCTCAATTATATTTACCTAGTGAATGTTTATGAATAATTTAGGATTGGCAATCTACATTCTATTATGTCCTTATGCCATATGTTTGTCAATCGTATTTTAAATTTTGCTTTTGATGGTCACATTAATGCAGTTGTTCCCAAAGTGGGCGCCATGGCGCCCTAGGGAGCCTCGGCGTCTTTGCAGAGGCGTCACAGAATAGCTTTTATAATTAGCCAAAGGAAAAATCTAAAATGTGACTCAAATAATAAAAAACTTATATTTCTGCAATAAAACAAAAGATTTGTAGGATCAGCTGCATCTTTTTCGAAGTTTTTTTGTTGGTTGTTCAATACTTTTTGGTACAGTCAACTAAGTGTGGTCATTTTAAAGAAAGAAACATAAATAAAATTTGGGCTGAGAACGAACATCTTGACCGTTTGTTTTGGCACAACTTTCTTATTTTTAACCCATTAACGCCGGACGTCCCCATTTGAGAATGTTGAGAATGTTCTTGCACAATATTTACTTAAATAATTAAGTACAATGAAAAAGTACTCTAATTTATAAAGTTAAAAATATTTTGTTGTATTTCTTTATGCCCCTTTGCATCCACGAAAATTACTAAATTTAGTTCAGCCGTTTTTCTCTTAGGCGTTAATGGGTTAAATATATGATTCTAAAATTTGGTATTTTTGAATTTGCAATATGTATCGAGGAAAAATCAATGTGGAAAAGGAAATGTGAGTGGCCGTGTCGAGTTTGATTTCAAAATATGAGAAAATGTGCAGTGATCCTATAGGCTCGCTCATTCGTCCCATTAATTTAATTATTGTGTTTTACATATTTATTTTAATCTCTTACTTATGATTGGTCATCCTATTATTTGGAAAGGGCGCCATGGAACAACCTTAGTTCAAAAAAAGCGCCGCGAGTCGATAAAGTTGGAAAACCACTGCATTAATGTAATACTTGTAAATGTCTGTCATGGTCAGGGTTGCCAGGCGTCTCGATATCTACATAAAGGCGATGGCTGACTTGAATTTAGAGCGAAGGATAAAAATGTATCCATGGGGGAGAGAATGACTTTATGAGGCCTTGCACCATGGTTCACATAATAATTCTTTTCTTAAAAAGTCTTAAACAAATTAAACCACCAAATTTAATTAAAAAATTAACAAAAGAAATTAAACGAAAATAAAAATTGAAATAGTATTACAAATTAATAAAAGGGAAAGCTTTTGATAATAATAAAAAAAAACAATATTCTTTTATTTATTCTTTCCAAAAAGGATCGAGCCCACGTCGATTCCTTGTCGTAAAAGAATTTTTTTTGGAAGAAATATGTAAAGATTAATACGTTTAATTTAATCTAAATGAGATATCCCAGTTTTAATACTCGTAATTAGAATAAGTTTTAATCTTGTCAAAAACAAGTATTTAGGAAATAAATAATTTAACAGTGTACCATAAACTGATAAAGATATCGGAATCTGAAAATCTGGCAACCCTGATCTTAGGAGATTAAGATATCTCTAATATAGTAGTACATATATGGGTACGTCTCTATATTTCGTCATGGGATCACCATATGGAACTCAATTGTCATTCGGATAAAGTGAGCAGAAATTACCCAAGGATAAAAACCGATCAAACCTTACCCTATAATAATTTCTAATTGATCACTACTACCACATATGATCTTCTCACCATATTTTTATAAAATTAGGTATATTTTCGCCCACTTTATTAGGCCATGAAAGTAATATTACGGCAGGTACGAGTTTACAATTTCTCCCAACAGCATCATTTCATTTATTTGTCCATGGCGAGGATTGTTTTATATATAATTTATAAATAGCCCATTGTAGGTAATGTGACGGTGGAGTGATGATATATACCTCACATAACGTACATTGCAAAATTGTGTTAATTATACACGTACGTTTGTTCATCGGATAATAATTATAAAGTTATTTACCTGTTGTTGTTGGAAGGGTTTATATGAATGTACCTATATATTAATGATAATATACCAGGAAATGTATTAACGTTAATGGTGATAACAAAAAGGAAATATCCACTATAAAAGAGGGTAATGCAGAATTTAACTTTTAACATTGTTTATTAATGGCATTAATTTTAAAGTAGTGGACTTGAGTAATTATTAAATGCTGTTTATTTAGCTGTTAAATGCTGTTAACTATAGCATATAATTAAAATTAGGAATACTATTGTATGTATGTACAACGTTTACATGCAGAGTTGAACCTTGGTTCGACCCGGGTTGAATTATCATATAAACGCGATTCGAGTCGAAACTGGGTTGACTCGACTCCTCGACTCCCGACTCGATTTTACTTTTCTTACTGGGTTGAGTTGAAATGGTGTCATATAAACGCCAGTTGAATTTCAACTTTGTTTCAACTCGATCCTAACTCGATCAGTCGACTTCTGCATTTAAACGTGGTATTAGAAGGGTTTAGTCAGTATAGAATCGATTTTTCAAAGCTTATCTTTGTACATATTTGTATGATTCAACTTAGTGTTGTGAGTCGGCAATATTCTCGAAGATCGAGAATATTCTAAAAATATTCTCTAGAAATTATGTATTCTTAAGAGATTATTTTGAATTTTTTTTTTTTTTAAACATTCTTTTGAAGTTAAGAGTATATTGGTATTGTTATTTTGCTAGTATGTTAATATTTCTGATTTAGAGAATTGGAGCATTTTGTTTTTGTAAATATTCTCGTGAATAGTTTCCGATTGGAAATTTTCCAAGAATTTTCTTATTTAAGTGAAAAATTTCTTATTTGAGCAAAACAAATTAATTTGAAATTATGAATATTAATTTTTTGTAAAAAAGAAAAGAGACGATAAACCTATTTTTGAGAATTTTCTTATTTAAAGAAATTCATATTTAATAAGTTAATTTTGATTTTATAATTTTAAAAAAATAAGTCAATTACAAGATTATGTTGTTAAATCTTATTATGATAATACTATTACAGTTTTGTTCTATTATTTGACCAGTTATTATGTTTTGTTTTTGACGGTGTTTTGTGCAAATGCACCCGGGGTGACGAAGTCCTCTAGTAAGGTTGTAATAAATATATAGTATATTGTGAAAAATATAGTATTGCTATAAAATACGAATAATAAATAAAATAATCCATTTATCTATTTATTAATTAATTAATATTAAAACGAAAACCTTTCTCACATTACTGGAAACGACGTTCATTAACCTAAGGCTATATAGTATATAACCAATATTGGAGACGGGCTATTAGCAGCCCTATACTTTTAATAAAAATTGACAACATTTGACCAAAACTGAAGAACTTGTTCAAAACTAGCCTAATCTAGTCACTCTAGGTCTAACAGATTTATGTAAAGTTATGATCTCTTTTTATTCACTACTAATTTCAGTGGTTGTTCCAGATGAGCTGTCCCTCGTCTTCTATGCAATTTTTTTCATGGATGGAATCAAGGAATCTCCCTTTAATGGTTTAGCACCTTTAACCGGAGCACTCTGATTGAAAATGGAAAATTTTAACTTGTAGGTAAAAATTAAACATTATGTACCTATGCATGTTGGTTTATTTAATAAAATTTCACAAGGTGATTTGCCTTATATAAATACACCATTACCTCGATTTGCGACGTTAATTGCTTTCACAGACGCAATTCAAAATAATCTATCACATAGGTTTTTCTATCGGAATTGTTTTAATGTATTCCACCAAAATAAGCAAAAAAACGACGCAACTTCAAAAACGACGCAAATCGAGGTCTCAGTGTATACCTACTATTGTTACAAGTAACTATAACCGTCCAATATATGAACAAATGAATGAAAATTTAACTGTTAATATTATCTAACATTAATTAATTAATTAAATAAAATGAATATACATAATTCAGAAAAAATAAATAAATATTATAATGAATGAAAAAAAAACATGACAGGGATATGGATAAGCGTTCCCAAATCAGTCACAATCGATTTAAATCTTCTTACATATACTTACCATATAAGGAGAGAGTTCCATTTTGCCACCCCACAGTTCATTAGAGTGCTCATGTTTATCGGTATAATAATGAGCGTGTAGATTTTAAAAATGAAAGCTTTTCGTATAAATATAGAGGTTGATGATAATTGATAAGATTTTAAATGAAAGTGCATGCTCTATAGTCTATACTTATAAAAACTAGCAAGTAAAACACCCAATGACACAGTTACGCAAAGAAACAATACTCTCATATCGTCCAATACCAAACATTAATCTTACACTGGAGTTGAAGATTGTTGAATTTAACCTCAATTACAATAAAGGAAGCTGAACCGAAAGAGGATCAAATGGCCAAACATAAAATGTGGAATAACAACGATTTTACTAGATGAAGCCTCATATACTAGTATTGTGGCAGTACTCTACAAATACGCTATAAAGAATTAAGTCCGGCATAGACTTTGACTGGAATTTGATTGGTATGGTTAATCCATGTTAATTTTTTGTTCAAATTTCTCACCGAATTAAAGAAAGAAATATTTTTACCACCTATGAAAAGTGCTGGAGATTCAATCAGCATTCTACCAAAACTGATAGTCACATTTTTTTGTAATAAGGATCAGTTTGTTTAGCGTAGCCCACCTAACTACTGACTCAAGGTCCGCAAGACTGAATGGTTAATTTTATTCACTGTGATTACATATAATATATCTGAACATATATATATAGAGATGTATCAAACAAGAATTTAAGACAAAAGTAAGATCATTAATAAAAAAGGAAAACAACAACCCAAGTCTTGAGGCACACCTGAAATAATAGATAGGAAAGCAAAGTTACATTGACTGATATTAACATCTTGTTTGCGACACGATAGATTGCTTAATACCAATTTAAAGCAGTATGTTAGCATATGAAGAAAATGAAACAAATAGCACCATTATCCACTTTGTCAAACCCCCTAGAGAAATCTAACAATAGTAGAGTTGACATGGCTTTCCGATAAGTAATTCTGGACATGGTCTCCATAATATTATATACAGTATGTATTCATGTAATAGTGTATTCATGAAATATTGTATAGTATATAGTATATAGTATATAGTATATAGTATATAGTATATAGTA
>JANSTT010017764.1:0-15885 GCA_026745375.1 Platyura marginata | reverse complement strand
CTGTATAGCGATTTGATGATGTTGAGCATCTTCGGAGGAATTCCATAGCTAGCTAATATTGTCCACATCATTGTACGCTATCAAATGCACGCTCGAAGTCTACAAAAAGTAAGTAGAGGCTCGTTTGAAACTTAAGTTATGACTAATAACTTTCCAAAAAGTAGAGTTTACACAATTAAATTAAATTTTCAGTTTTTAGTTCAATTTTCATTTTTACGATATGTTTCTAATATTATTTACGACTTCCTTTTCACTTGTACATCATTATATCATCGCTTGAACCCTCCTGTGACATACGAATAAGAAATGTTTCCAAACTTTTTAGATAAAACAACTCCAGGTTAAAGTTAAAGAGAGAAAAATAATCTAATTTGATGCTTTTGATAAAAATAATGTTCCCCACTTCACAATGATATAGCAAAATTGCGATCCTCCTTAACACGTTCGCTACCGACCGGCTCAAACAAACCTGTAACTCATATATGAGACGTTTGATAAAAAATAGATGTCCCATATATGAAACAGTCAATGAACTGAACTATCCATAGATCCATATTCATGTCACATCAAAATCATATTTTTGGCTAAAAACAAACAAAAATTCCTCATATTGCAAGTAGTTTTGTGTGTATAGTCTGTGGGGGACGGTGCCCTTTTACGTGTCGGTAGCAAATGTGATAATATGTAAATTGTCGATCTAGACGCAAACATAAGTAACTACATAAAAGTACTTACCTAATATATACTATATATATATACTATATATACTATAAAATTGATCACCAGTTTTAATTTTAAACTATGTACTACCGTTTTTGAAATGATGTTAAGATCGTTTGTTTTCTTAATTTTTTTTTTTTTTTTTCGTAATTGAATAACATTTATTTACAGTTGAATTCGAAAATATATATACGAATCAGTGTATATATTTGAAATCAAAGCCCCCTTGGACAGTACATTTTATTATGCAAATTTAGATTTAGTTTTTGAGAATAATTTTTGTAACTCCGATCAAGGACATTTAAAGCGAGGTATACATTGTTAAAAATTCATTTGATTTTTTTTTCTTATTGCTGTTGTTCTTGTTACAACACACTACGAATAAAATACAACCTTCAGTTCTAAGGCCATGCAAATGTATTAAATGTTGGTACCTACACAATTTTAATTGATTTTGTCCAAAAATTAAGCAATCTGACTATATATATGACTTATGTTTATATGTATAATGTGTAATAATATTATAATGAAAGAGAGTTATGTCATAATTGTTCTATAATGATGAAAAGATTTTATGCCTACTTATAAGTATAAGATTTCATTCATTCCTTACGTTTTTAAAATTAATTATTCTATTTTTGGTTTTTGCGTCCACTTATAGGTGTTTACTGTAAAATTATTTTGAAATCTTATATTAGATAGTTAGATAGTTAAGATAGAATTAAGAATGTTTAGTTGATTAATTTTAATTTTTGAAGATGCAGTGCACCACACACAGCACAGGATCATATAATTTATGATTTTCGCATAGAAGAGAAAAGTGATTACACTGCTCAGACGATTTTATAGATTACCCTTTCTCTTCTTTATGCTAACGATAGGGCCCCCATTAAAATTACCGAAAACACACAAGTAAAATGTTCAAGTAGGACAGCTGATATCTATTTTGTATGATAATTTTCTGTGATCCTCAGTGTTTTTTTAAGAATGGCTTTTTTACTTAGTCGAATAATGAAGCAATAATTATTTAAATTGAAAAATAAAATTACTTTTGTGTGGATCATCGAAGAATATAATTTCTTTAAATTATTAAACATATCTTTGAGATGCAACACAAAGAAAACGAAAAAAACAAAAAGCAAAAAAAAACAGGAAACAAATATTTAAATGACTTTCAATATTTACAAAATAACTCTTTAAAACCGCAAATAAAAAAAAAAATTCACTTTCATTTTCACTAAACCAGTAATTACTGTTTTAACATATTCTCATAAAACAATTTTCTTTGTCTTGTATTTAAGCGTGATCTTGTTGAAACCGACAAGGTGTGTTCTTATGTTTTTTTTTGTTTTTTAAATTAAAATTTTTCGTGTGTAAGTACATAAATGAACACCCATCATGATAATTCATTTCAATATCAATTTAAAAATGTTCATACCTTCGTAGTTGATGAAATACAAAAAAAAAACCTTAATTAAAGTACTTTCGTTAAAAAACAATATTAATTTTTAAACAATAGTAAGTAGGTACCTCTCTGTCTGTCTCTGATATGAACATCATTTTAATTGGATCTTATTAAATTTTAAAATTGTAAATACATCACCTGCCAATATAATCAATATAATGCTAATGATATAAAACAATGAAACATATACATATGTAATTGGAAATTATTATTATTACCAAGTAAAAATGGGAAAGGTGGCTATCTAAATACAGGTCGAGGTGCATCGATTAACCCCAAACAACAATAAGCCTGTATTTGTCATCGGTTCCACTACTGGTTCTTTATTTAATACAAATTAAAATAAAATAAAAAATTTGTATACATTAAAAAAAAAGTTCAGTACAGGTATCCCTCCTATAACACGATAGATAGATTTCAACATAGTTCCGTGTTGTATGCGAGACTATTGTAGAACTACCGTGTTGCACGAGAATTTCTGTAATTTTCTTATCTTATCTTATGTTAGATTGAAATTGTGTTGTAGGAGGGCTACCTGTACGTACATAGTTTCGTAGGCCTTTAAAAGAGTATAGTAAATTTGTACAATCATACTCTCTTAGTCATTCTTATTGCTCAATACGGTAAAATTCAAATAGAAAATATGATTTAAATACAAAAACAGAATTAGTAGTCATAATTGCATCTGATACATAGTAATTAAGTACATTTCCGTCGAAATGAGTCGATAATTGTTTGTCCTAAATATATAAAATTCTTCTATAGTTAAGTATTGTACTACATACAGACAAAACTATATAAAATTATGTAATAAACTATAGTGTTCGCCAAATACAAGATAGATCTATTGTGTTTTTTTTTGTTTTGTTTTATATGGATGTATTGTATAATAATACAAACCACTTGTACTTAATCGCAGTAAAACTACATGTATTTATTTATATACTTACATACATAAATATGTACAATTGTACATAAACGTACTACTGTTGTTTGTAAATATGACACAAATTAACTACATGTCATTTTTTTGTGAATACATGATGTCTTGCATCATATAGGTAATGTATGTAGGTACGTAATTCATGTTCACACTTTTGTTTAACTTTTTTTTTTTTTTTCTTCTAAAAACCATTATTAATTCTAGTACATACTTGTGATGAACATTTTAATGTGTGATTATGAAAGAAAACCTATTTAAATTTAAATTTCGTAAAGTCAAAAAATCTTAGAATTTAAATTAGAATCCTGAACCAGCAATGAATTAAAAAGAAATAATTTAAAATTTAGTAAATCTACTACTTTAGCACACGTTAGCTGCTGCTTGAGATTTCGAACAGAATGATTTGTACAACTCTGTACAGCCCGCGAACAATTGTAAATGTCTTCTTCTTATCGCATGATTCATAAATTTACAAGTGACAGAACATCGGTCGGTCGTTGTCGGTCCAATTGATATTATATGACATAGGCTGATTGAACTGACGCGAAAAATTATTTTTTTTTATCTTATTTATTTACTTATCAATATTCTGTTTATTTTAGCTGTTCGAGCAGATCGAATGAGAGGCGGTAGAAATAAATTTGGTCCAATGTATAAACGAGATCGAGCGAGAAAACTTCAAATAATGCGACAGCGACAATTAGCATTGCAAGCTTTACGGGCATCGGACGGCGGCAATCCATCTCAATTATCTCCAACTGGTTACCAACAGCCATATTCACATATGAACATTAAACAGGAAATTCAAATTCCACAGGTGAGCGAACAAAATGTGTGTACATTTTGAGAAATAAACAAAAATTTAAGAAACAAAATTATTTGGAACAATCAAATCAGATATCATCACTAACGTCATCATCACCGGACTCCTCGCCCAGTCCGATTGCTATAGCTCTAGGCCAAGTAAGTGCAAGTGGTACAACAACAGCGTTGACCCTTGGTGGTGTTGCAGGTGGAGGCGGCGGTGGTGGTGGTGGAGGTGGTGGCGGTGGCGGCGGAGGAGGAGGCGGTGGAGGAGGAGGTGGTGGCGGCGGAGGAGGTGGTGGTGGCGGCAGCAGTGGTAACAGTAGTATTGGTCCAACAAATTTAGCAACAACAACATCAGGAACGACTGTACAAAATACAGTCACCGATTCAAAATTATGGTTTGCAAATTCAACTACTGCTTCACCACATTCACTTAGTCCTAAACAATTTAGTTTTGATACTGGCACCAATCCTAGTAGTACGGAGGACACCACAACGATGGAACCGCTTAGGTATTTATTCTATTTTCAAATTAATATAAACATTTTCTAATTCTAAAATTTGTATTATTTGGACTTTATTGTATTGCCTGTGAGCAAAAGACAAATTTAAATAAATTGCGTTACTTCTGTTAGCAAAAAGCAATACTGGAAGAATTCAAAAAGTTTGAACTTCCCCAGGGTGTCACCTATGATAAGGGAATTCGTACAGACTGTGGATGATCGAGAATGGCAAACGCAGCTATTCTCTTTACTACAAAGCCAATCATACAATCAATGTGAAGTGGATCTATTTGAACTAATGTGCAAAGTATTGGACCAAAATCTTTTCTCCCAAGTTGATTGGGCGAGAAATACAGTTTTCTTTAAAGATCTCAAGGTAAGTTTTAAAACAATTTTTTTTGTTTACTAGTTTAGATGTAGATAGGTAGAAAAAGTAAAAAAAAATGATGTTGAGATAAGAAAAAAAAAACAAAAACAAAAGATGAACCTAAGCAGAGTAATTTTTCGGTTTTTGCTGTCCACGAATTTATCCTGATATTTTTTTTATCTGGAAAAAAATTCACAATTCACAGCACCGACAGGGCTTGATAAGAATCGAACTCTCGGCCACGCGAAACGACTAATACGACATAGACCGCGACAGTGATAGAGAAATTGCAAATGTGAAATTAATTTTTACTAAATGACGCAGTTAGTTACATTGGAAGGCCATTTTAGTAAATACTCTAGTTAGGTACTAAGATAAATTTTAAAACAAACCAAATCAGATTCTAAATTACAAAGTTTTTAACAATTTATTCAGTGAATAATGTCCACAGATTTTTATACTCTGCTGTAAGTCCTAAGTAAATTAAATTATTGTAATGCATTCAATTCCACACATATTCACATTTTATATGTATGTATGTGTGTTTGTCCATATTTGAAGAATTCACCACTGAGGCAATTTCTTCTAGATCTCTAAAATTGCATTTTGCACATATAAATTCTATATAAAATGCAAAGTGTAAAATATGTACAACTGTTTTGTACATCCATCCACGTCTGTATTACAGATCTATAAGTATTTATAGCGAAATGGTGCCAAGGTCAGTCATAATTGAGAAAATTATGTTTTTCTTGTTTTTTTTTTTGGTTGGAAATGATATATAGTATGTATATGAATGTATGTACGTTACGTAGTTAGGTATGTTGAAATCAAAATAAATGGCAAAATTTATCTCTGTGTTCACTGTACTGTACATGTACATACACTGTACATGTACATACATACACTGTATAATGAAATAAACATTTTTAATATATATACAGACATTTTATTTAGGATACATCTAAGAGACAAGAAAGTACAAAATTTACATACACATTTTGTCCATATCCATATTATAAAAAAAAAAAAATTCTTTGTTCTCTGTTTCTTAAATATTTTTACTGTTTTATTTATGTTTTTGACACAAAAACCATTTGTAGGATTTAGCCAATAGGTATAATATCGGACTTATTATTATAATACAGATAATTAAGCAGAAAAAAGTTGTGACAAAAAGACTCTTTTTCTGTTTTTGAAATTGTTACGGATGGACAAGCAGTTTTTAGAAAATATACGAAAAAATCGTTTTCATTGTCTACATCTACATTTTTGTTTTTGGATATAGACAATTAATGTATGCAATGTAGATTTATATGTATAAATACTGAGAAATCAATATTTTGCTAGAGCCTTGAGTGCCTGTCTACCATTCAGAGACCAACTAGACCGACACCGACCAGTGACGCCTTTTGTCACAACTTAGTAGACATCTACGTATACTTCCTAAAATATCAATAAATTTAAAGGATAATGATAATGAAATTCTTTATTTTGAATATATTTAATGACCTTGACCCAATAAAAAAATTGTTCATGGTTCATGACCTATATTCAGTGAGCTATACTTTTATTAGTCTTCCTAATGTATAAATACATATTACACAATCGGAGTAGTCATCGAACTATTCATATCATAGAATTAAAAAAAACCTACTTTAAAAGCCGCTCGAATCGACTCATCTCTTCATTTATGGAATAACTATTAGCTGCTACCTGCTACTTTGGACTTTCTTTTTTTACACTACACATTCTCATCTGTTTTCTCATTCACTTTTGTCTCTCTGCATCAGTTAAATCTCGTTACTCTTTCAAATAATAAATTTAGAATTATTCTATATCATTTACAATAAAGTAAAATCGGCCCAGGCATCGAACCTTGTGGCACACCTAAATAATTTCACATACAACTCGAGCTGCATTGATTGTTCTATGCCATATTTATATAAGATTTGATATCCAAAAACCCACTTATTATTACTCACATTTTTAGAACGGTAATTCGACAAGTGGAATAGAATGTTCCATGTTGGGGACGCGAACAGCTGATTTATCTCTGTGGTAACAATATTATTGTAGTTTTGTATGTGCAAATGATTTTGTATAAAGTATGAAGGCGTTAATTTAAGATGGCGAATGTTGGTGACGTCAATGAGTGATTGTCGCGCCATTAAAAATTTATAATTATTAAGCACATAGGTGTTTTAGAAGCCATTTTATTTCCGCTTTTGAATTGAGCAAATAACTTTTTTGCACAATATTCGTAACGCTCACGTGATTTTAAAAATTTATTTAATGAGATTTTCTTAGGCTTCGGATAAGAGAGAAGAAAATTTTCTTTAAGAATGTCGTAGATAATTTTATTTGTACGGTCGGTAAAGATTTATTAAATACATATTTATGTATATAGTAATAATTGGCTATTGCAGTTTTACAAAAATGGCAGGCACACACAATTAAGACTGTTAGGAGGCAAATCTAAAACAATACTATTAGACAGTTCATTAAATGTCTGTTTTGACCAAAGGTTGGATAAGTATAAGGCCGTGCGTTAAAAGTCTGAAATCTGAACGGTCTTGATTGTACTTGATACAAGGAACACCATCAATTTCTAGAACTAGAATATCTGAAAGAGTTAATTTAATTTTGATTTTCTGTTTCAGTGACGTAATCGTCTTCCGTCTATTCGAGATAGTTATTAACGACTTAAGTCTATTTTAAAAGACGCATATACAATTTAAGAATCCGCTATAAAATGAAGCCGTTAGCGGCCGTCATAAATTAAAATTTATATATTTTATTTATTATTTCAAAATTCTATGACAAAAAAAAAAAGAAATAAAACTACAAATAAATAACATCTAGGTATGATCCGCTTCAGTAAATTTACATTACATTCTCAAGCTTTTATTCACGTAAATTTTTCATTTTGAATGTTCTGCGTTACGATGAAATCATGCCATATCAAGTTTGTTAAAATGTACTTGACATAAATCATGGCAAAGACCTAATTACTTATGTAACTTTGCAATTATTTATGCTTTTCACTCTCAATTATTAATAATAGGTAGGAAAAAAAAAACATCATAGGTATATATAGTAGGTATTTACTCTACATAGAGAGACTATTAATCGAAAATTAGAAATAAATAGATAAATTAATTAAATTACAAAATATATCGGTTTCATGTACATAAGTTGTTAGCGACCATGTACAAATTAAACATACCTACATACATAGACCTTATTTGATATTTTTATAAGAACGAAAATAAGAAAGGAATGTTCCAATAGAACAATTTTGAGAAATCCTAATTTTTTTTGTTTTTTTTTTTTTGTTTTTTTTTTTAGGTTGACGATCAAATGAAATTACTGCAAAACTCTTGGTCAGATATGTTGGTGTTGGACCATTTACATCAAAGGATACATAACAATTTACCGGATGAAACAACACTTCACAATGGACAAAAGTTTGATTTACTTGGACTTGGTTTACTTGGTGTGCCACAACTGTCCGATCACTTCAATGAATTACAAAATAAATTACTTGAACTTAAATTCGATGTTGGTGATTATATTTGTATGAAATTTCTATTGCTATTAAATCCAGGTTAGTATAATTGGAATTCCAGACGAAAATGTCTTAAACTTTCGGAATGTTTTTTGATTTAGATGTACGAGGCATTACAAATAGAAAAACAGTTGAAGAAGGTTATGGTAATGTTCAAGCTGCTCTTTTAGATTACACGCTTACGTGCTATCCATCGGTAACCGTAAGTATATTATTTTAGCATTTTTGTTATATTAATCTTGTGAACTCAGATTTGTACAATGTACGTCTACGTACATGGACATAAAACGCACTGGTAATTCACACAAGAATATTTCGTTTCGTCTTAAGGAGTTTTTAGTCATTTCTCAATGCTCGTGTGCTTTTGCCATTATAGAAAATGTCCTCAAGTCTATTTTTATTTCGGATTTGATTGTACAGTAAGACCTCGTTTAGCGCTTACTGATGCGTTCCTAGACGACAGAGCGCTAAATGAAACAGCGTTACTAAATGCACCAAACAAACATAGATTTAGGGAAAATACCGCATATTATCGGGAAAGTGATAAGCGAGGTCTTACTGTATTATGAAAGTCTATATTAGTATGAAGAAAAAAAATTGTTTGGGAGGTTTGGTACTATATCATCCGAATTTTTAAATCTTTAAATCAAGAAAAAATTTTGATTAGGAAAAATATATAGGAAATTATATTTTAAAATATTTATGAACGCCCCCCTCCCCCCAATAATTATCACACCGCATTTTTTTCGAAGACCCTAATTTCCTGTTATGTTATTTTTATTTGCTGTAGCTATTTCTACATCTAAATTGTGTTCTTGTTTTTTTTTTTAGGATAAATTTAGTAAGTTGCGCAGTATTATTCCGGAAATTCATGCGATGGCTGCTCGGGGAGAAGAACACCTATACTTAAAACACTGTGCCGGTAGTGCCCCCACACAGACGTTACTTATGGAAATGTTACACGCAAAAAGAAAATAAATGTCGTATGGAAAACACAGTGTTCACCACCACATCTGCATCACCAAAATAGGTAATCATTTTTAATTACACACAGCGTATTTCTATGTTTTAATGTTATTATGAAATTTTCTTTTCCTTCCAATTTCAACTTAGCCGTTAAGAGTTTTTTTTTTTTTTTTTTTTTGTTTTTGGTTTTTTTGTTTAATTTTAAACATCAAATGTTAAACATCCAGCCGCAAATTTTTCTACTCACGTTACCATTACACCTCAGCGAAATATTTTAAAATTAATTATACAGTTTTTGTTTTTAAGTTATGGAAATGGATAGTTACAAGTATAGAAAAACAAAAAGAAAAAGAAAATAAATCAATTTACTAAAACACAAAAATAGTGCAATACGAAAAATGACCAATATCTCAATTTTGTAATTAAAAAGAAGAAGAAGAAGAAGAACAACACAACCAGATATTGAAAATAATTTATTATTAATTTTAATATGGATTTGGGATTGAAATGAAACTAACGAAAAAAAAAATCAAGAAAAAGCCAGAACTACCAATTTTTGTGACGGACTATAATTTTAATACAATTGATGGTTACCCATTTTTAAACTTTATTTTGTATATATTTACAATTTTACATTAAAAAATCTTGGAACGATATTTTTTTTCATAAAATCCGAATCATTTTTATTTGTTTGGTTTACGTTTTGAAGCGTCATTATCTTGTGACTTAAACTTGTTTTATATTTTTGTATAAAAATGCCTTACAGTTTAAAAAAAAAAAAACAAAAAACTAACAACAACAACAAAAACAAATACAGTACAAAAACTATATTTTTCTATATTTAAAAATTTTATTTTTATTGTTTTTAGGGTGTCCTCTAAATTTGTGTATAAAATTGATAAATATTAGTCGCGTTGCTCACACACCCGCTTTTTAAATGAAATAAAGTATAATTGTACCTCCAAGCATATAGCATAAGTTTTGACGCTTCATATGTGCCAATGTTCAGTTTTAATTTAAAAAAAAAAATTAAAAAAATTTAAAATCAATTTAAAATGGAATTTGTGAATTAATTTTCGAAAATTGTAATATACTTTTTGCAGATACGCGCGCGCTAAATCTGTATTTATATTATAATAAAAAATCAAGTTATAACCAGAGACAGACACGATGAGCATTGAGCATGTCTCTGAATGTAGTATTTGGCAAAAGAATTGTATGAATGTTAGTGATAACTTCACATTAATATGTGTAGGTACATATTGATACAACTGACAGGATTTCGCTATTTTTTTCTGTTTTAAAAACCCCCCCATAAAGTAAAACAGGCCGTTTTTGATATTACATCAAATAAATCAAATGAATTATTAAATATTAAACATCAGATTAATGATAAAATGGAATTCACGGTACGTATGTATATTATTAGTGATTAAAATTTGAAAATAAATTGATTTTCTACCTTTGGTTCCATACTGTAAAAGAGAAGCATTGGTTTCATGTAGACATTTTTAAAATTTAATAATACTGAAAGTAATTTGTCAAAAAATTAATAGAAGACTTTTAATTATCAGTAGGGGCACCTACAATAGATCTTTTACGTACGTTAAACAAAATGTTATAGGGAAATAGGAACGATTTTGAATCATTTCTATAGGCAAAGACAACTGGCCGTCCATAAATCAACCAACAAGCAGGTCAAAAGTTTTTTTTTTGTTAATCGAACAAATCAACAATTGTTTTCTTTTTTTGGTTGTGAATTTGTAGCAGATTACGCCAGCCGCTTAAAAAGATTTAGCTAGAAATGTCTATACGATTTCTTTAAAAAACATAGAATTTGGTTTGAGTCTTTAATATCAATCGATCGCACTTTCTTTTCTGCTAAAACACCATTGCACACATTCGATGTACATATATATTAAGTAGATTATTTTCCTGCTAAAAACTACGCAAAATCGACATACTTTTCATATTTAAATCGTTAGTATGAATAGTTAATTTGGTGGCAAAAGGGTTTGGAAAAATAAGTCCGTAATGATGACTTCGTTCTTTCTTCAATCTAACTATTCACAAATTTGATTTTAACCATTATCGAGATTGATTTTGTTTTTTCTTTTTTTTTTTTGTGTATTTCATTTCAAAAAATTGCCAACGATTTCAATGATTTTTTTTTATTATATTACTACTTACAATCAATTTTCATTCACAGTCAAACATGGTTCAATGTAAAAGGGTGCGCAATTAATATGAAGTATGTAATTAGAAAAAAAATTAAAAAAATTTGTTATGTGTCAAAATTAGAATATTTTTTTTTTTTTAAAGCACAGCATGAATTGTATTGAGTATAAAAAAAGAAGAAGCAACAATCGTTGAGCAAAACATTTGGCGTTTAATTTCAAATTTTTTGAAAAGCAATGCAAATTTCAAACATTTTTGAGTGTTATTGTAAATTAAAAACAAAAGGGTGATAACTTTTTTAGAATAAAAAAATATATATATATATATATATATCTATGTATATATGTATGTAGATATTAAAAAATAATGTAAATAAACGTTTCAAACAAAAAAAGACAAAAAAAAAACATCTTACAAAGCTGTGTAAATGAATAACAAAACAAAATGTATTAATATTATATATTTTTAAAGAAATTATTATATTTGTGGCCTAGAATTTCATATACATCATATATTGTTATATATTATATAATTGTAGTTGATGATTGTCGTCTGATTTTTGTTTTTTTTTCTCTCTCTTGAAATGTTTTTAAGGAACTCTAAATGAAAATCCCATATATTTTTACAAATAACAACACATTTTTTTTAAAAATTGTCCATTTTATGAATTCAATTTAAATTTATTTTTAACAATATTTAACGTCTGATCTGGGTCTGTTATAAATATAACGTAACATTCAAATTAGTGCTGCTTATAGAACGGATTCAGCCCGCTTCTAATCTTAAATATTAGAGTGGCATACTAAATAAAATCGAATATTTACCGTGTGTCGAATGTTTCACCACAATTAAAATGGCTGCCACATTGAATGTTTTCCACAAATATCTACCTAATTGATGTAAATATCTACTACGACACACATTTGAGATAATTAGTGAAAAATTATAGATAAAAGGCTAAAAACCATACATAAGAGGCTTATTGAGAAATAGCAAAATGAGTTACTATCTTTTAGCGTTGTACGATACGAAACATCACATAGGAATTTTTTTTTTATTATTTTGTTGTAGCAAAGTACAAATTTTATATTATTTTTCTTTTAAACTACGTTTGACTGCCTTAGAAATAAATATTTCATCAACAATTTTCGTTGCATTTCATTGGAAAAAGAAGAAAAATCGACGTCATATCGAAAATCAACTATTAAAAATTTGTTAATAATCGGAAAATCAAAAATTTTAAATTCTTAAAGGAAAAAAAAAATACATTTGTATAAAAATAATAACACCTTGCTTTTATATTTAAAAAAAAAAAAAGAAGAAAATTCTCTATTACATTATTTTCCACACACTAATTTTTATGGAATTGTTTTTGTTTTGAAGTGTTCTATATAAATAGGGGATGAATGGGCATACTTAAATGAAAATTAATTAAAAAAAAAAAAAAATAAAAAAATTTAAAAAAAAAATACAAAAAATATGAAACGCAAGCTGTGACATTAAACGTAGATTAGTATTTGTTTTTAATTATTAAATCGGCCAAAGGCTGTACGAAATAAGTTTTAAAAAATAAGAAATTCGTTTTTATTTAAATTGAGGTTTTGTTCTTTTTTTTGGAGGAAGTCAGCATTTTTCGATTAAAAAGGAAAATCAAATAATTTATATGATAAGAATTTAGAAAATATATCAAACAGAAGTTACCCATTAGCACAATTTCAAGTACTTTTTTTAATTGTATTTGTTTACTTATTTATATATATAAATTACGACATTTTTTTATATTTTTGGCTGTTTAGTCTTTTCCGAAATTGATTGTAATCGTTCTCATCATATATATGTAGATCAATTTTAATTTATTCCTCTTTTGTATTTATATAATCCAACACCATTTCTATATTGACTGCTTACGTCTTACTTACATAGTTGATTCATTCTTTTGTTACGTTCTTATTGGTTTGAGTAAAACATTTTTTTGTTTCGGTCGGTAATTGTTTGGGCCCAAATAGATTTGATTATAATGAGACAGACACACTATTTCAAAAAACTGCATCTTTGCGAAAATTCTCGTATAACACAATAGTTTTACAATACTTGCAGTCTCATATCATACGGAATTATGTTGGAATCTATCTACCGTGTTATAGGAGGGATACCTGTACTACATTTTCAGGCCGTAAGCAATTCTCGGTATTTGAAAAATACTTAAAATACGGAGCAAATTACTACCATGTATGACGGTAGAGTTATGTTAAAAAAGAATTTCACAATTTGTAACACACGATAGCATTCCGGGTAATTTTAGCGATCAAGAAGATTCGGAGCCATATATTGAGTGGATATTATGTGGTTTAAACTGGGCTAATTATTTAGGTTTTTTTTTCATAATCCAATATGACTCCCCCCCATCAGTGAAAAGTTTTTCATTCTGATACTCAGTTTATTTCGGTGTCTTTTTGTTCACCCTTTTATTATTTTTTCGATCCCCCCTAAATATATTCATTTATATCCTGCCGCTTGTAAATTAATTCGTTAGTTTTTTTTTTTTTCTTAAAAAAAATGTTGGGAAACATAAAACTTTAGATTTGCTCATTCTAGTCCATTATTTTTGCAATCGAAAATACCCAATAATTTGAAAATTAAATTACAGAGCTATAATTTTTGTAAACATTTTTTTTTATATATATTTTACCACACACGCGCGCTCACATTTTAAGTATTATGTTTCCCAATTAATAATGGCCAATTTAATTACAAATTTTTTATTTCATTTTTTAAACAAATGCAATTTCTTCTCTTGTAAAACCTCAATTTGTTATGTAAATATTTTTATAGTTTTTAAAAGAAATAACCAATCGAGAAATACATAATGCAAAAAGAAAAAAAAAGAAAAGTAATTTAAAAAAAAAATTATATTTTCATACGCAAATACATATATATATTGAACAATGAAAGGAAAAATGTTTTAGTTTTGTGTAGAAAAACAAAAAAAACAATAAAGAAAAGAAGACAACATTCCAAAACGATAACAAATTTATTTAAAAACAAACAAAAAGTGGTGTGATTGTTGCATTGAAAATTTTGTTTTTTCTCATTTTTAATTTTTTTTTTTTTTTTCTACTATTTTTGTTGGGAATATAAATTTTGTTATTGTAAATACTTTTTTTTTCGTTTTCTAATTATGCGGAATTGTAAATGCGCGGTGGAGGTGAATAATATCTCAAACAAAAAATTTTTTCGTTTTATTTTTCTCCTTAATAAACAAGAAACAAAAAAAAAATAAAAATAGTTACTAATCCAAAAGCAAATTAAAATCAATGTAAGATTTTTAAACTTACCTATCCAAAAAAAAGCTATTCAAACATATATAATACACACACACACACACACAATCAATGTTCATTGTAAATAATATTTAAAAACGAAATGAGTCTAAAATTGTTTTGTTTTTTTTTTAGTTTTATTTAACTGTAAATTTGTGTTAAAAATATTGTTAAAATACGTCTTATAAATTATATAAAATACATTTTATAAATTTTTGAATTACCTTTTTTGTGACGTAATATGTAAAACAAACCGTACAGAAATGGTGCATTTTAATTTGTCATGCCGTCAACTATTATTTTGCAAATCAACGTAACCAATGCCAGCGCAAAATGATCGAGCCGTACGTGTACGCCTTAGATCGCTCGGTCACGCTGCGCAACAACATTGAAAGGTTTTTAAAACGCCTGAGAAATAATCAAAATGACAGAGAGTAGGGGATACTGTATATTAAATGTTCATGTATGCACCAGATTCTTCTATATATATTAAGTTTTATCGACTATGTGTCTTTGGCTTCATCACCGACACCGTATATTTTGGGCAACCAAGCAAAGTTATAAAGACGTAAAACCAAGGGGGTATGTTCGATTTTTTTTTTCCAAAATAGGCGATTTTTTTCTCTTGTGTCGCGGGATGGCAATCCCAGAAATTTTTTTGTTTTTTGGTAAAGTCGAATTTTGAAGTTTTACCTCTTCTCCCCGTCATAGTGTTTTTCTTTGGATAGCTCCCCTATTAGTTTCTGCTCCAATTATTATAGTTTTGAAAATTGTATTTTCATTATTTTTGGTTAAATAAAAATAAAAAAAAATAAAAATCAAACAGAAAATGACTCAAACCGATAACACTAAAAAAAACAAAAAAAAAACCATAAAATCTAATATGTATTTGTTTCGACAAATTATTGTCATCATAAATATAAAAAAAAAAAAATTATAATAGATCTATAAATATTTAGATATAAAAGTAAAATATAAATTAAAGATATAAAAATAAAAAATTAAAAAAAAAAAAAAAAAAAAGAAAAAAAGAAAATTTTAAAAA
>JANSTT010017763.1:0-15886 GCA_026745375.1 Platyura marginata | reverse complement strand
TATATTTATTGATATTCATACTCGAGAAAATTATCTGATGTATATATGGGGTTAAAGGCTGAATGGAATTTAATTCGAAATTAATGTTACATGTTTATTGGTCGTAATTGGAATTGGTTTCTTTTCCGAGAGAGCTATACACATACAAATACATATACAACATTAAATCGTTTGAATTGATGTATATATCATACCCAATTTTTTTTTTTTTTCCCTTGTCAATATATATTTAATCTTAAGCTATAAATACTCATAAAATCATCCTTCCTCATTTTTCTTTTATGTGTCGTGAACATATAAGTGATAATATGTCATATAAAAAAAAACACTCTATAGGTACATACACATACATAGACAAGACTTGAAATGAAAGCATGTATGAAATTAATGTGAATTAAAAAGCATAAGAAATATATTTTAAGGTTTTTTTTTTATATTCTGTAGTAAATATGAGACGAATAAATTTTTAAATTACCAAGGCATAATTTTGTGGATCAAAGTGTCGCTTTATGGTGGGATAAGTCTTAGATAAAAAAAAAATTAGGTATTTCTTATTTAAATTACAAGTTTGAGTTTTTTTTTTCAGGTCAACAAATTTAAAAATTAATTTACAACGAAATTTTGATAATATTCGTCCACAATCCTGCGGGTACCTTCATTTAGTCAAGATACATTTTTAATATTATATTTTGAACAAATTTTCAATTCAAATTTGATTCAAATTGGATTTTGGGAGAATTTTCTTTCTTTTTTTTTCTATTATAATAAAAAAAATTTCGCTTAACCCTTAATGGGTCTGGAGGTTTTTTTTTGGTAATTACGGTAAATATTTCATATGTCACTCTCCATGATTAACTAACTATATCTGACGCAATAAGTTGCAATATTTGATTTTCTATGGCATAGATGTTATCTACCCGTAGAAGGGGTCTTTCGACCGTTAAGGGTTAAAATAAGAAAATTCGGCAACTATTTACGAGAATATTCCCAAAAACAAAATTGGCCATGAATTTCACAATAAAATCACTTTTGTGTTTGAATCAATGCTAATGAAAAAAAACTCTTGTACTCTAAACAACTTTAGAGGCATATGTAAACAGATGATTTGATTGTGATTTTTTCTATTTATTTTTTTCGCCTGCATTCGTTATTTCCATTTTCTTCTTAAATAAAATATGTTTCTTTATGGAAACACTCATTCCATTACATATTAGGAGAATTCGTGCCTGATGCACTTTTCGTTATAGCGTTTTTCTTTACGATTATATTTATGCCATAGATAATTTCTCATATCAGTGGATGGGATTTTTTTTTCTTTTTTTTTAAGTGCCCAAATGTCGTAACAACTAATTTTGTCTTATCTCCGAAATAGGGAAAATTTTTTATTTGAAGCATTTTTTTTTTAATGTCACGCACCCTGCAGCTAATTATACCGTCAACATTACGCATCAAATTTTTTGGATGCGTATTTATTACAATTAAAGGATATAAAGGGAAATTCGTTAACTTTTTATGCCGCTTTCGCCCTCTTTTTTTTGTGTGTGAAAATATTTTATCAGATAAAATTTCATTCATTAAATAAACCTTCAAAGAGAATAGTGGAAAAATGTTTTGGCGTCATTTTGTAATTTTTCTCGTTTAGGTATTTATGTATGTATGTATGTATGTACGTATGTAAGATAAATTTAATAATAGAGTATGGTCTCCTAAATAGAAATACGTATTCCTTTGTGCTTATACTCAAAATATAAAAGAAAGAAAGAGGAAAGTGCCATAGCGCCAAGCATTTTTCACAATTCAAATCTATCATTGATTATAATCGGACAGCGAAAAAAGGAAAAATATTTGAAATATAGTTTGAATTTAACATAATGGTTCCCATCAGCTCAACGCTGTATCGCTTATCCCTCCATATTTCAGTAGGGGCGGTTTCATGTAGCTATAATTAAGAACTTTAGATAGGCACCGCGTTTAAGATTTTATTTTTAAATCTATATATCTACCTTATAATTAATTAAATAAAAATTTTAATGGAAATGGTCCCCAAAAATCTGGGAGGATAAGATTAAAGTGACTCGCATCGCCCTACAAAAATCCCTACTTCCTATTTTATTTCCTCTTTTTTTTTTACTTATAAAATGTTTTCAATTTTCTAACATAATGTCGAGGAAGTCATTAAAATGTGCAACTCAAAACTGGGTATATTGCAAGTCTAATTATATCCATAGAAAAATTGACTTACCTGAGTATTCTGCAGTTGATTTGCATGCATTGACGATTTTCTGAATATTTTGTTAGAAAACTGAAAAAAAACTTTAAGACAAAAATGGTTGGAAATAAAATTTTCCTTGAAATATGATTCAGTTTACTAAAATATTTCACCAATTAAAGTAGTTACGTCGATTATACATAGTAGGAATTACATAAATTAAAATAATACCTTATCTACTAAACGCCATCTTAAATTCTGACGTCATCTGGAGAATATAAATTGGCTTGTTAACAATGCATCTGTTTATATAGGTAATTAAGCATCTTTGAAAATTAGTTACCTATCTAATAAAATCGCCTCTGAGATAATAGACTGGCAATCAGAACCATAATTACGACCTTATTCATATTATAATTCGCTATATCATCAGTTTTAGATTCATACGTCGTAGTTTAGTATAGATATGTATCACTATATGTATGTATAATTACTAAAATTACCGACCTCTGCCATTTCACTTCATTGAGCATATTCAACAAACTTCGGACATTTCAAATGATTCAATTATACAATCATTTACTAGAAACTTTTATGAAGTGATAAACCATTTCATTGCATATTACTATACAAATATAGTTTAATGTTTTAATGGAGACTAACAAATTGCAAATAAATTGTCATATTGTAAAAGTTGATAATAAAGGAACAAATACTGTTACTATTACACGGCAGAACAGTTTAAGTTGAAAATCATTGTTTTGCTCAAAATTAATTTAAAGTTTTTTTTTCTTCATATATTTACAAAGAATTCGAGGTTTTTAAAAACTAACTACAGTGAAACCGTCCATAACGGACACCTCCCATGAGCGGATACTATTTTTTTATTTGACGGATTTCCATATAATAGCAAATAAAAAAACCTCCCATAAGCGGACCCTCTCATGAATGGACACGGACATTATTTTTCATAAAAAAACCTCTCTTAAGCGGACAGTTTTCATTCTCATTTTTCAAATAAACACTATTTTAATGCTGTAACATGTTTCGACTTGTGTTGACCTTGAATTCTAAACAGAAAAGAAAAGGAATTACACTGTTATTTATTTATTTTTATATGAGTACACAACAAAAACCAATAGATTTATCAATGTGTGAAAATTAAAGAAGCTACCCGAATATGATAATGGAAATGTAAAATTCAATCGAGCGTTCTCTTTTTTAATAATTATGCATTAGTTCTTCATACTGAAATATTGTCCTGGTCACCTGCCAATAAAATATACAAAAAAGTGGTGCTTACATTGCTTACGTTGTTTTTAATTTAAGTTTAATAAAAAAAGAAGTCAGTAAATTAATAAAAGAGTTATTGTAATTAATGTTTTTTGCAAGTTTTTTTTATACCTCTCAAAAGCGCACACCTCCCATGAGCGGACAAAATAATTGGAACCAGAGAGCTGTCCGCTTATGGGAGGTTTCACTGTAGCTGTAAAATGTCATAAAAACTTTTAGTTGATGGCATTAGAAAAGTGCTAGAAAATTTTCGACTTAAACGGTTTTGTCATGGAGCCACAAAATTATCATTATTTACTATTATGTACCAATAACTGAAGAGAAAAATTGAAAAAGCTTTGTTCCTACAAACTATACAGTAAAAAAAAAAAAAAAACTCCAATTCCAGCAACTTTAATTGGAGTTCACAGTTTCATTATAACAAAAGTTTTTATAAGTTAATTGACTGGAAATTTCGTATATTAAATCATGATATTCTGATTTAAAATGTGATATAATTTCCATTTTATGACTCTTCATCACGCACTAGCGATCCAAAGTGTAATTTTTAAAGTTTTTTTTTTCTTTTCCTATATCACCATCAACGTTAACATTTCCCTCCTATATATTTTAACAATAATTGGATAGTTTAACCAAAACTTTGGTGGAAAGTTTAACAAACGGATTTAATGTTTGTGTTAGTTTTTTTTTTTTGTTTTTTTTGTTTTTTTTGTTCGTGTTTTGTAATTACTACCGCAAAACGATAAATTACAATTTTTGTCGTCGTATCCCTAACATTAATTGTATGTTAAAATGTAGTTTTTCAAAATTCTTATAACCAACACCATGTTACCTACCTATTAATAATATATTTATGTACTATTTTATGAATTAAAATATATAGTTGCACTATACATAATTGAAACGCAATATTTATTTATAGGTAATTGTCTGGACAATGAAAATTATGTTTCAATTGTTGAAATTTCGTGGAAGTGGAAAATAACAAGCTAGAGAGGTATATAATTTTGAAAGCATACGCTATTTAATTCAGCGTCGTTAAACTAAAAAGTAGTGGTCCAACGCCACCCTTACAAGCCGAGATATCAAAATGTTATTTTAAATTAAGTAGAGAAAATTTGATTTTTGCCCAAAGTTAAAGTATCTTATCTATAGTTAAGTTGTTTTTTCAACAAAAGATGACGGGACAAAATCTAGAATAAACTGATTTCTATTCTTGTGGTATATATGATATTTAGATGCAGCACATAACATTTAATGTATGTGCAAAAATTCAGAACTTAATTTGCAGTAGATTTTAAATAGAGTCCAAAATAAGTTTGCTTTTGCTCTGCTGAAAAGTTACATTGACATAAGCTACTTTGACTTTTTGCCACAGATATATTTACAGTAAAAAGATGCAGTAGGAATATTTGAGCTACATTTATAAAGTACATCAATCAATTATAGTTCTATTAAGTAAAAATCATAAGTATTAATTTGAGTATGGCAACACTGAAATACAATAACCTAATTAACAACTTGAAATGAAAACCTTTTTAATAATTTTTTTTTTCGTCCTCGTGTGCATGAGAAATGATTGCAATGAAAAGAACGTTTTGACTCTGGAAATTATATAAAATAGTTTGCATGAAAATTGAAAATGATTAAAATTCCTAGAAATGATACAAAAATTGATTGTAGCGCTATAACGGCAGAACGGGGAATTTTTCGATCTACTACGGAAATCTTAATTTTTGTATTTTCCATCATTTTTGTCACACCCATTTTTTTCTGTGAATATATTTTGAGTAACAGTGATGAAAATTCCTAGAAATGATACAAAAATTGATTGTAGCGCTATAACGGCAGAGAGGAAAATTTTTCGGTCTACTACGGAAATCTTAATTTTTGTATTTTCTATCATTTTTGTCACATCCATTTTTTTCTGTGAATATATTTTGAGTAACAGTAATGAAAATTCCTAAAAATGATATAAAATTGATTGCAAGCGCCATAACGGCAGAGCGGGAAATTTTTCGATCTACTACGGAAGTCTTTATTATTGTATTCTCTATAATTTTTGTTATATCAATTTTTTTTTGTACTCCGAATATATTTTGAGTAAATGATTAAAATACGTAGAAATGATATAAAATTGATTGCAGCGCCATAACGGTATTACGTTGAACTTTTTTGGTCTATAAATGAAATCTTCATTTTTTCATTTTCTATCTTTCATAGTAATTTTTTCTATACCTATTCCGAATATATTTCGAATAAATGATTGGTTTATATAAAAATCAGTTGCACATTCCTCCTATTGTCTGATGTGCTCCAATAGAGACAGAGATCTTACTCCGCATAATCAATAAAATGCTCCCATTTTAGCTCTATAACTTCAGCTATTAAGCCGACTTAAAATTTTACGAAAAAGACAATGTTGGCAAAACTTGTTCTATAAACGGTGAATATTTAGGGGACGTTACAAACTTCCTATTTTACGGTCATACGAATATTATAAAAAATTTAAAAATAAAACATTCTGTCGGAAATATCACATTTGACATTTTTTTGTGGTTACTTTCCTATTCTTTTGTTGTTGTTGTTGTTTCCAAAATCAACATAAGTAATTATTCCTAAGAATTAATGTCATATATGTATGGTATTCTAAGCATATACATAAGAATTTAAGAAAAATCAATATTATCTATAAATAAAAAAATAAATAAAAAAAAATTCCAACCCAAATAAATAAATATATTAATTTTTATCTACAACCCACATACGGTGTGTGGGCGGCGATAGACTCCTTCTAGGTAGTTGGCAAGCTTTTATTTGTAAATAAACATTGCGTAAACTATGCTGTCAGAAATTAACATAATGTGACATGTATTCTATATGGTAAACGATACAAGGTACATAACAAATAATAGGAAATAGTAAAAATAAAACATAAAAAAAGGAAATATCATAAAAAAAAGTTCACTTCCAATAAGTTTTTTTTTTTTTTTCTTTTTTTGAGTTATAATAATTTACGAGTACCAAACATGTACGGAATACCTTTTGTCAGCAAAACTAGAATAAAATCAATCTATTGAAATTAGGGTGGATTGAATAAAAAAAAAATTTTAAATTTTTTTACAAAACCATTTCCAAATATTGATACTGGCTGTAATGCACGCGCAATTATAATTTTCTATAGTGCCATTCATGTTGTAAACAAACATTGATGAAAGTAATTTGAAAGGTGAAATGTTATCATATTTTACTGATATACTTAGTCAGTTATAAACAACGATAATGATATAAAATTGCAATAAATACTTGTTAGTTTAACAAGAAATAGTTCAGTCAATCAAAGAGCATGATCTTAATTAAATACTTGAAACGTTTGTTAAGTTCGAAATGTTTAAAAAAATTTGAAATTCGTTACGGTATAGTAAAATTAAGAAGTGAAAAAAAATTTAGTTACAATCAACACAAATATTATTAACAAGTAAGATTTAATATATACATAGGAAGTCCAATATAACGAACCCCCGATATCCAAAAACGAAAGCGATTTTTTTTAATATTAAGTTTCTAAATAACGAATAAAATGCCAAAAATGTGTCTACGAGTATATAACGAACGAATGACCAATGTTTAAGTAAATCTTCCAAAAATCTGAAAAATTCTGTTTATTCAAAAATATTCCCTCTAATACTTAAAGTTTAAATATAGGAAAATGAAATACTATTTTAAAGGAAATTTTATAAGCTATAATTTTTTACTTAATAATGTTTTTCGTAAATGTAACCGTTCAAAAGTTATAGGCCGAAATATGGAAAAGTGCATATTTTTGACCTTTGACCCGAATGCGCGACATCTAAACGATTTTTTTTTGGTTCAAATTTCATCGAAATTATTTTTATATCCATACCTAAGTTTTCCACACCCGCCACATTTCAATTTCTCAAAAAAAAAAACGTCCATTGAAAATTCACCCTAATGAACAATCTTAGAAACAATAGGACTTTTTTGAAGAATTTTCTAAGTCCAAATAACCAATGTCTCTACATAACGAATGGGCTTGGTTTTATATCGTTCGTTACTTTGGACTTCCTATGTATTTACAATGCGATCTCGATTTGCGTCGTTAATTGGTTCGACAGACGCAAATCGAAATAATCTATTACATAGGATTTCAATAGGAAATCTTTTAATGCGTTCCACCAAAATTAGCAAAATAAACGACGCGAATCGAGATCTTAGTGTAAAATACAAAAAACAAAAAAAATAATAAAAAATTATGAACCACCCTAAAAAAAATATATATAAATCTACTCATAAATTTCCTATCCCTTCATAATACCAGCTAACATCCCATTTATACGTATAGAGCTTAAAGTCCTTTGTCATGCGATAAAATTGTTTTCTTTGATGTTTCTCGTGTGTTCACATTTTATTTACGTTAAATTGTGTCTGGAATCGTATCACATTCATCATTGAGTTTTGTCAAAATATGTAGCAAGAAAAAAAAAATAAAAAATAAAAAAAAAAAACCTATGCTCAGCAATATGTAGGACGATGTAAGAATTGTAGACGACCTGTTTATTATATTACACCTATACCAACTAGGATGTAGAGGTAGGGACTAGGGAAGCACTGTAAGTAGTATGAACGTTGAGAGAGTAAGAGTGTGGATGGCTTATCGTGTTTTGAAATTTACCAATTTTTAATAAAAATCAGAAGAAAAAAAATCTCTTTTTCCATGTATGTGTATGCGTATGTGTGTGTGTGTGTGGGTGGGTGGGGGTGGGGGTAAGGAAATGAGAAAACGACTTTACATGAAAAATAGAAGGGAAAAAAAAAACAATTTTCGAACAGATTTTCTTCGGTATGTAGTTCTGTTAAAACTTATTTATGTGAAAACTTTTTTGGACAGAAATAAATCCATTTTGACATCTTTGGAATACATCCAGTGACTTATGTACCTACATCCTACATGTATATACCTACAGACTTACACATACATATATCCATAGATTTGTGTAAAACAAAAATAAAATCCAAGCTATAAAATACGAATTTTACCTCATTTTTTTTGTTTTTGTTTTTTACATTTTTTTATATGAAGAGCTTTTACTGTTTAATGACAATGCGTGTATTGTGCCTTTGTAGGCTTACTGAAAGGCTTACAATATCCATAAACGTGAGAACATAATTTTAAGTGCATCAATAGTTAAACAATTTTTAATTGATTTCACAAAACGTCAAAACTTCATCGATTAATGTTTGTGTGTGTGTGTGTATTAAGGATTTTAGCAGCATCAATTGCATAATGTATGCAATGTACATATAGATGCAATTAACGTTTATAAAATATGTATACATGTATGTATGTATATCATCTATGTATCTCGTTATAATGTATGTAGGTACATATGAATATAGAGGTAGAACAACGATACATGTACAATATGTGCATAGGAAAATTATTATCAGAGCGCGCAATGTGTGTCATCGATCATTATATGAATAACAATAGAAACTGATTGCAACAATAGAATGAATGTATGTTGCAGAAAATTCTATACCTCACATACATACATATATGTATATGTATGTAGTATAATATACTTGAAATGTGTTACAATATACGCTGTCGTAGACAATACTTTGTTGCCTATATGTAGTTTTGATACTTCTTAGTGATAAGTTCAGTACAATTTTTTCCGCTGTTATATGCAACAATGCTGTGTGAAAAAATATTTCCATTAATAAAGGCATTCACCATTTTTGTCACTATTATTCTTGCTTTGACTTTAGGTACGTTCCGCAAAGTTCAGTTGTGGGTTCAATATTGTTTTATCAATGAGTTTGTCTTAAGAGTAGAATCATCATCCGCACTGGCTTGACAATCCGGTAGTGGGTCTTGGCCTTCGCAAATTTTCTTCTCCACTGGCATGTGCAGTCGTTCTTCAAGTCCTTTTTTTTCGTTTGGCGGATCGTTGCCGTAAAATCCGTCCAATTCGAGGCCTTTCTTGCGGTTGCGTAACTGGATAGTTTTTTACAGTATAAGATAGTTGACCCCAAAGCGCAGCTATTTATTTGGTTTTTAAGCCCAACATTGACTTGGACGTTTCTTGCCGGGTTGTTCAAAAAGTTCCCAGGGTCACCACGTGGAGGTGTCAGTTGTGCTTTAAATATATATATCTTTATAAAGGTGTCACTGCATGTATATTTGTGCACTGTGCATAGACTATGGCTATCACATCGGTTAACTCTGTTGTTGGGATCCTACGTTTTTTGTCTGAATGGAATTTGTACCTATAACATACAAAAATTAATTCTGTCCGACATTTTGTGAACGTTTCATGCAAATTCTTACCACTAGGATTGATTGTTCTCTCGGAAACGCCGATTAGTCAAGAATGCGTTGAGATAAATTTACGAAATTTGCGAGAACTTTAACCTCTTCCAGGATACGGACACATATCTGTGTACGTTTATTTATTGTATTAAAATTATCGTTATTTGCTATCACAATACTTTTTAGAATTAAAAAATTTAAAATTAAAATTCGTCCCTGAAGGGGTTAATACAGAAAACGAGCAAAATTTAAATATTTTTTTTTTAAACCTGTTAAATCACAAATTTTCGAAAAAATTACAAACACAAAAAAGTTTTTTTTTTAATATTGCGTAATAGGAAGAAATAGTTTTTCATCCATAACCCTTATAGGACCCCCTTATACAAAGTAAATATAAAATGGACATTTTCTTACATTTCTTATATGAAATTTGGATAAATTATATATGCGAAAAAAGCTTTTATTTTTGGTTCTACATGATCAGAAGCATAGGCGTCCCTCCCGTGCCCCCCAACATGTTTCACTATTTGAATAAAAATTCTGAAATTTTTAATTATTGTTATTTTTGCTCGCAAAAAAAATTTGTGCCCCCCCAACAATTTCAGTCAGCGGACAGAAGTTACCATATTAAATCCATTATTGAACCCTTATTGAACCAAACCCCCCCCACTTCCATACAAAATTACTATAAATGGCTCATTTTCTCGTACTAGAGCTAAAGAAATTTCGTAAAAATTACTAAAAATTAAAATGCACATGTGTGGTGTGCTGACTCATATCGGGTGGCAACCCTGAACTCCTCAACTGTTGCCCATACAAATTTTATTAGAACATTTTGAGAATTATGATAAAGAATTTAAAATTCAGATTATTTGAACGTAAAAATCAATAACAGGTAGAAGTTTTGTTGTCCTCATTGGCAGCTTATTTTCTTGTTTCGACATAATTAATAACAAAAAATTTGGCTAGGTTTTTTATTTTGGTAGACCCTCGTTAAACTTAACAATTTAACAAAAGTTTTCAAAATAATGTTGTTCTTCTTCCCAGCTGAAGCCAATTAAATTACAGATAGGAATTCCCACTGAAATTAAGTTTCATTTTTATTTATGTTTATAAACTTTTTAATTACTTACAAAAACTAATGATTCATCACATATACACACACACCCACACACATGCACCCACATAAAGACATATCAAAAATACGAAGAAAAAAAAACATGAAAACTGAATTACTCACTTTTTTTCTTCATACTGACAATAAAAAGCCTGTGTTCATGGTTTTGACATACCCCATCCTGTTAAATTTGCTATGTCATGCTGCTTTTCTTTGAAAGTCCTGTCGTGTGTCTTCCGCTTGCAATTCAAGAAGTCAAGAATAATATTAAATTTTAATTCTGTTTGCAAACTCAATATTAATAAAAGTTTTTTTTATCTTTTTTCTCTCTCTCTCTCTTTACAGGCAGACAGCATTATACACACGCCCGAAACAATGGAAAGACAACCCACAGCTATATCTTCCTTCAGTATTCCAATAATGGTTGTTCCAGCTAAGGAAACGGATAAAATGTAATGTGAGACAACAGAAAAAATAGCAGAAAATTGCTATTTCGAGAGAAAAAAAAAAGAAAAGAAAAATAGAAAAACAAAAACAGCTTCAAAATGACTAATCAAAGTGTAAAAAAATCTATAAAAAGAAACTTTAAAAGCATAAAAGTGAAGCTTACAATAAGCGATTAAAAGTGGATGAAAGCGACGAAGTAGCGGAGGAGAAGCGATTTCATTGATAAAAAGTATGGCGTCACTGAGGTCTGCATGTATTTTAGTTATGGAAATGATGCTGTTTTGTGGTGCTTGCGATTTTGGTATGTAACTGCATAAAATTATAATTATGTATTATTATGTAATTGTGTATGTATTGTATTGTATATATGTATATACTATATATGCACTGCACTTCTACTATGTAAATAGGATTGCGGTGGCATTAGCATTATTTGTGGGACAAAATGTTATTGATAATTGCCTATAAATTGTTGGAGGGTGTATAGTAGTTTGGGTGGTTAGGTGCTCATATACTGTGCAATGCATCGATACATCACTTATTATTATTATTTAATTGTGGAGTACTCCCAAAGGACATTCCTTGTCGAAAATTTCAATATCCAGGAAGCTAAAGTATCCGGTCTCAACCAAAATTGTTGCCACATATTATTTTAATAACCAAATACAGTTTAGAGATCCCTTCGGGGCGAGATTATCCTTTTTCCACTCATAAACCCCAAATGTTGGTCTCTTATTGATATATCGTAGGAGACTCGGAACAGAATCACAGAGACACGAGAATGGATTTTATTATTTAAGGGTGTTACCCTCAGGAGACGACAGAATGTATGTCAATGATCCACACCAAAAAACTGTTTTCAGGCTTTCCTTATATTCAAATCATTTGAAATCTTCACAAATCAATTAAAAACGTTAAGATTATAAATTTTAAGATTAAATCTATGGAATTCTGGAAAAAAAATGTGTGCTTAGATTTTCCGAATTTTCCTTTAGATTTTCGATGAAAATTTCTTTAAGAAATCATATCTCCTAAACTACTAGACCGTTATTCGGAGAATTATTTTTTTCTATTTAGCTGCTTTGAATATCTGTCAGAAAAAAACATTTGGCTGACCGCCTATCATTAGGGTGGATCATTTCGCAAGAAAATTGGTTTAAAAACATATGTCAGTTAAAAAAATTTTAAGATTTGAGTTCAGCTTTGAGCTTACGCGTAAATTAAAGGAAAGGCCCTGTACGAATCCAACAATGTATAGATGTTTGGGTGTATTACGTCGTTTAGTATTTAATTTGAATTGTTCAAAATGTAATTTCGTTTTTTGTCTCAAATTACATACATACATACATTTTACGTCACGAAACGTTCTCAAAATAATTTTCTGAAAAATAAATAAATAAAAAATGGAAGGTCTTTGAATATTGTCATTTACAGTCGGACATAAAATGTTAATTATTTTACATTTTAATTGCGTTGTTAATTCACTGTAATTTCATTTCAACATAAAAAATCCTTCGGAAATATTCTTTTTAGCAGACATTTTCATTATTCCGTAAAAAAAAAATGAGCAGAATAAACTGAGCTATTTTCACCATCTTACTATTTAATTTTGTTTTTTGGTGCGTTCATAACTATGTTACAGTATATATGTATATATATGTATGTATACACATATACCAGAATTGCCACGTTTAAAATGGAATTCCAGGAAAGAAAAATCTCTCAATTTTAATTAAATCTAAACAAAATACTGGAAATTTATGCGCTATGAGCACAAAATAATATTTTAATTTTAGGTTTTTTTTTTTTTTTACTTAAAATTTTTCATTTCCACAGTTTAATTGCAAGCATGGCATAATTTAAATGGAATTCATTGAAGTGTCCACGTTTTAATTAATTTTATCCTAGGTTACATATTTCAGAGTGAAAAACTTCAAATATTTTATGAAGAGAAAATCAATTTCGTCGAAGTAATTATCAAGTATGTACGAATTGATCTATACATATGTACCAACATACATCCATACATACATAGTACGTGTATAGATACTCTATCCATACATAGATTATAATATAACCTCTAGCCGTTTTAATATTATATTAATGGATGTTTGATTAAAAGTGCATATTGCATGTGATTTCGATTTATCGAAGTTTAGATATTTCACACTACGAAACTCCCATGCTAATTTCAACATTTACATAATCAGTGGCGTTCTGGTGGTATTTTATATTGGTAGGGCTCGAAAATTTAAGTAATAAAATTTAGATAGAGGATAGAGGAACATTTCAGAAACATATACATATACATAAAACGCAACTTTCTAACAGTATCTTCGAGGTTTTTAGACGTTAAAGTGCAACCCTATTCAATAATTCAACGCAATAATTATACCGAATTTAGTTCTGGGGCCAAAATTTGATTGCCCCGAGTAGTTGCACGAATCGATAGTGTTTCTATGTGTTTGTTGTCAATTTGTTTCTATGTGTTTGTTGAAAATTGCAAAAATGACATGCGTGGCTCGGCCCTTTTTGCCCTGTTCCAAGAGCCGCCACTGTAAAACATAATATGTTGTGCAGTATTTGTTGTAACATTTACATAGATCAGTGATTGAAATTGTGCATGAAATGATAGAAATTTACGGTTAGGTGTGTGTTACATAAATGATTAGGAGAAAACAATTCTCAGAAAAATTATGTTTTACAAAATTAAAGGGAAATTAAATTTACATAAAGATAAATATTTTCGTAATTTTATTAAAATAAAAAATAATTTTAAAAAATGATTCTTCATAATAAAATTAAAAAATAAATAATTTTAGCTTCAGATTTTTTGAATTTTTTTGATTTTTTAATAATTTTGACTTAATTGTTTTTTGTCTTTTTTTCCAGTAATGGGAGCACAACGAGAATCTTCAAAACCAAAAGACTACCTAGGATCCCATGGATCTCATACACATACAGGAGCTCATAAAAATAATATAGACATAGATGAACCACGAAATGGACCCTATTTCGACAAATCGGCCTCAAAAAATGTTACTGCACTTTTAGGGAAAACAGCGTATTTAAATTGTAGGGTGAAAAACTTAGGAAATAAAACAGTAAGTTAAATATGAAAACTAAAAATTTAAATAATAATTTTCATTGATAAAAATCGCTTTTCCCCCTCCCACTTTCAGTACGTTTTATGTATATTGTTTGTATATATATCTATATGTATGTATGTACGAAATGGCTTATGAATTAATTTGTTATGAATATATAAGGGAACATAATTTATTGTAATTTGTATTGTAAACATATAATCACTAGAACCTCTTATTGGTTTTTGCCTGGTTAGACAAAACCACATTGTTAATGAATAAATAAATGAGTCTTTGCTGATGGGTCTAACGACTTATACCTTAAATGTACATATGTTGTTGTTGCTGTTGTTGTAAATATGATGTAAACGTACGAAAAACATGTTTCCTACCTCCTTAACCACATACATTATTCATATTGAATGTTCCTTTTGAAATTGGGGAACAATATATTAGATTTTAGAAGAATTATTTCAGATTTATGTTTGTTGGCAGGCATTATTTTATATTGTGTAAGATAAATGCCACAAACCGTAATTGTCATGCAATGTCAAAAACTGATTATCAACAAATAATGATCGAATTAGTCGGTTAACACCATAAACATACATTAGGCAATACTGTCAGACAATATTTTTCGAAATTTACCTTAAATCCTTTTAAAAAAAAAATCTTTTTATATTTGTCACTTTGCCATTTGGCCAAAATACTGAATTAATCTCGTCAAAATATATTTAAAAAATTGCAAAAGAAATCATCAGCATGCCCTACACAATATTCTTAAATAAAAATATTTCCCGCATGCTTAATTGTAACCAAAGAAAAAATCTTGTATATAATTTTCAAAATTTAATGACATCGCATCCATGTACCGATAGTGTAAATCGATTGATTTGTTGTAAACGTTCAATCTTTCTATGGTAACAGTTCGATTACAATATACAAAAAGTACGATTTTTTTTTTTATATAAATGTACAGTAAGCGCACTTCAGATTTTATTATTTTTCCTTAAGAATCACAACGAATAAATTTTTTTTTTCTTTCCAATTAGGGGCTGTACACAAATTGGTTTGAAAATTTGTTTCGGTTTGTTACGATGAGGGGGGGGGGTGTTTTTCAAAATGTTACGTAACGAAATTTTTCCTTTTTTATCAAAATTACACTAAATATATTTTCTGGATAAATTTTCATTAATTTGATAAATTAACCTAAAAAGATCTATATTCAATTAAGGATCATAAGAATTATAACTGAATTTACTTTCCACAGTAGACGTTAGGTCTAGTGATTAAATAAACTTTGCTATTCTCGAGATAATTTCTACTTTAATAACGAAAAGCTTAACTTCTGTTACGTTATTACTCGGTGGGGGGGGGTCCTCGCAATTTGTTACTAT
>JANSTT010017762.1:0-15888 GCA_026745375.1 Platyura marginata | reverse complement strand
AGTTGTAAATAATAAACAAGTACTCATACGGGTATATTATAATCGGCGTAGCCAATTTTTCCTTCTTTACTGGTTATTATGGATTTCAGTTGTCAGACATACCAAATAGATGAAAATTCATCTGTTTTTTCTATTTTGAAGATTAAAGTTCAGAATCGAACTTTCATAATTAGTCGTTTGATTAATAAATTATTCTGACAACTACATTTTCTGCTAATAGCAATTTAATTTTTCTGACAAATGAAATTCAAGATAAAGCGATTTCAACTGCTACATGTAAGATAAATTTCTTCCCAATATATTAATTTGTATATAAAAAAAAATGTCTTTAAAAGTTTGTATTGATTGCGGATATTTAACTATAAAGGAATAATTAAAAAGTTTTCACAAACTTTTTACAATTTTTTAATTAAGCCACATTGGTCTTAATCTTTATACACTTTTATTCCTATAATCGCTAACCATCATCTCATACTCTTTTTTTTTGTCTACTTTTTTGTCCAAACTAAAAAGATAAATTAAATGTTATCTATGTACTTCAATAAAATTCTATTACGATAATAACACCAACGGGATTAAAACTTTTAGGTAAATGAAAGCCATATTGATAATGAACAACTTAAGCTTCAAAGTTTATATTTGCCAACAGGGAAAACACGAAAAATAAGTCCAAACAATAATGCCTACAATGGTTTTGAAAAGGTATCTCATTAACTCAATGAAATATAAAATTTAATGTTATCATCATGCGAAAATATCCAGAGGTGGGGGACGGATGGGAACTGCAGGAGGGAAAAATATTCGGGAAAACTGATGGTGGAAAGTTTCAATTTGGTTAATTATTTAGAAAATCTGTGCCATACCATGGGACCTAAAGGTTATCTAGCTGAACTGCCGTAATTATTCGTTTTAAGTCTTTTCTGCTGGGCATAAATCGTAAAATATAACAATTTAATTGAGATTACTGGCGGTACTTTGCTGGAAGCTCTTATAATGGTAACGGTTTGTGTTAGTTTTTGTTCATTTTGTATTACGTATATTATATACACATATATATATATATAGCTACTAGTAATTCTATTAATTCTATTTTATGGGTAACATATTTTTCTTTAGTCTTGAATAATTTAAATTTTGAATTCTACGGAAGAAAAACAGAACAGCTGGAACAGTAGCCGTTATCCATAATATTAACTAAACAAAGTAGGGTAATTAACGATAGAAATATCCCTACCATAATTGTGAAATCTAAATAACTAAACATTAATGGCCTTTGGCCATAGTGACAGTACGTATGAGTTCATTGAGGCTTGAATATGCAGAAATCAAAAATTCAAATCAAACAAAAATACTTTTCTGATTAAAAGAAAATCTAACAAGCTACCACTGGATTGAGTTTATATTATCTATTTATTAAGTATTTCGATTTGACTTTGAAATGTGACCGTTCACTTTTTCCAATTTTCACAGTGAAAAAATTGTTAAAAACAAATATTTTTAAAAAAAAAACGTCTACCGTGGTATGCGGTAATAAATTACAATATTCATTACTGTAACAAAGAAAAGTAATTAAAAGCTCGGTAACATAATTTGCATAATTTTATATGTAAAATATGATTCCAATTTATATACGAAAAGCCCAACTAGCTATATAAATACCTATACCTACCTCCAGCTTTTAATAACTGTATTTATGGGCTTCATTAATATTTAAATATCTTAATACTGATTTTCCATTTTCATTCATTATAAATTATATGTGGACCTGATTAAACTGTGCCAATGTTGAATGGTTATTGCCATAGTGTAATGTGCATTTTGTGCAATGTCCATTGATTTTATACTCAATTCAATGTCCAACTAAACAGCAAATATAGATACACTTTACCATATAGTGTTGTATAATATGTTAATCTATGAATTGCAATAATAATTACTGCCGCCTCCTATATTTATATTGTACAGATATAAAATACTGAATACACGTAAATTAACATTTTACCATATTGGTGTTTTATGCAAAACAAATAATAGTGGGATAACACCGGACTTATGCAGCGGTTCCCATATTGACATGGACTACTGATTTCAACCGGTTTAGATATACTATGTACAATGTATACATACCTATACTTATACATACATGTACGATGTATATATTTATATATAAGCCATGGGAATTATGTTATATATTAATTGAAGCATCCAACCGATGAACTAAATAATTTTAAATATTCCAAATAATAGACACTAAATGAGCAATGTTCGAAAAGTGCTAGTTTTAGAAAATTATTTTAATTACGAAAACCAATTTGTGTAATTAACTTTTCAGAATTTCAAATATACATAAATGTTAAAGCTTTGATAGCTAAATATATAGGATACGTTACTCATATGACAGGCTGTATATATGTTACATGTGTGAAGCAAATTGTCTGGCTCAGCTATTAGATTTAAATATGATTTAAATTCATTTAATTAAGGCTTCAAATATAGCTAAATAGGCATTTTCAATTATCCATACCTAATATATGGATCATTGATAGAGATAGTCATTTCTTTGTCATTACTATACCATTTTTTTTATTACTAAATGTTTTCAGGGAAACAATTGACGTGTTTTTGAATTGTACATAGTTATGTTTTTAAACATTTAAAGTGTTTTTAACGAAGAATCTTTTATAGAAACATTAATCAAACATAATTGAATTTTAGTCAACACTAAAATATTGGCTGGATAAAATAACTCCAAACACCTAAGTGTTAAGACTTCATAGTGTTTGTGAAATTATACGAAAGACCGATTTTAACCCAATACCCAATATTTTTGTTTCATTCAACTTGATTTGATTTGATTTTGATAGGAGTGTGATTTTTTATGAATCACCTACACTGCGGCCTTTACTTAGACCTATTGTATAGTACTCTAGTTACATTTATCTCAATTGATCTGATGATCTCTTTTTTTTGTGGGAAAATGTAGCACTTGAAGTGTTCTTTTTACAGAAACCTTACAAATCCTCGCTATTTCAAGCAATGCTATTTTTTTGAGATAATGCCATTATTAGACTGTTTTTAAGTGCAATCCAACCACCCGGCCTTCATTTAGTTTAAGTGTACTGATAGAAAAAAAAATTGAAAAAAAGAGTACAGAATGGCGTATGGACCAATAGTCTACAAGTATAAGCTCAGAAGAATTAAAACATTCTAATTAACTAAATAAAAAACTAAGTGATAATATTTGCATTTAGTTTTTTTTTTAAATCTTTACGTTTGCCCTTGAGTATACATAGAATTTCTCTTTTAAGAAACTCCTTTCATCGTATTATATTTTTATCAATAAAGTTTTAAACTCACTGAAGTTATATTTAACTATATATACATATATACATATATATCTATGTATTATGTATTTATAAAAACATGATTGTACAATTTTGGCAGAGGTACGTACAGAGGTAGCAACGGTTAATATCAATTAACAAATTTAATTTAATCCAACTATGTACATAGGTGGGTGGATATACCTAAATACTTCTACATAATATTAAATCGTTGGATAACCAAAAAAAATAGTTTTATTCCGTAACTGGTGTACATAGGAAAAATAAATATTTTGAGGCTATTTGAAGTCAACAGTAAAGCGGCATCATTAAATGTTATTTAATTTTTAACAAACTAAACAACTTTCCTGACAGAGCAGCAATAAAATAATAAAAATCCGGTAATTTTGAAACTTTGAAGTAAAGTTTGTCTTATTTAAGTGAATTTTAACTTTTTATGAGCAAACACACTTTTTCTTTTAAATATTTATTTTTCAATAATAATTTTCACATTTTTTTTTTTTTGTAGATCAATATTATTAAATTAAAGAGCAATTTCTTCTGTTTCTTATTATTTAATTTTAGGGTTTAAATGTAAAATTACATAATAAATGAGAAATATTTTTAGGCAATTTATCCCAACGCACAATTAAATTTAGCTATATATTATATAAATATGTATCCAGATAGAGGATACCTTCCTACAACAAAAAAGATTTTATCACAGTCCCAAAATAAAATCTAAATTCGAGATTTTTTTTTGTTTTATTTTTATTTTACTTTTTGGAAGAGATCTTTTTCGAAATTTTGTTTTGCAAGACTTGAGGCTAATTTTTTATTTAAATGTTATTGTTTTTCAATTACCCATTTTATCTAGATGATGCTGAAGTGCCCCATAGACACCATAGACATTTTGTGACGATTATCCGATATACATACATTATGCAGGTATGTACAAATGTACAAATGTACATATAGCAGGAATTATAAATAGAATAGCAAGAAATCTATGTACATGAATGGATATAATAAAAACAATTTTAACAAAAATGCCACCAAATTATGCCAGATAAGAAAATGCTCTTTTCCATTGTATTAGGGGTCTATGTACATCACAAAGATATTAGATATAAGACAAAAAAGGTATTCATAACATAAAGAGGAGCTAAAGCACAAAGGAAATGATATTCTTAATTCCACTTGAGCGATTGCGTGTTTTACTTTGAAAAATTATTTCGTTGAAATGAAATTTATGCCTGCTCTTGAGAAAATATTATAAGAAAAGCCCTGCCAGTGTAATATGCAAATTATTATCCAGGAAATTAAATAATTGTATCTCTCTTTTGATGAGAAAAAAAAGGTTTGAAAACAAAGGAAACATTAAACAAGTAAAACAATCAGAAATACTTTGCCGTAGGGCATCATCCTCGATATTATATAAAAAGAAAGTATTTATCGAAGACGTAGATTATACCGTATGAAACAGTCAATGCTCAATGTCCGTTTCTTGTATTAAATCGTGTCTTTGTCATGAACAAAAAAAAAAAAAAATTATAAACAAATTTATTTAGAGCACGAAAAGGTTAGTATACTCATTACTCATACTACTTGATACTGAAGCTTAAAATAAATTTAAAAATATACCCAACTATTGGTTAAAATTATGTTGCTACTCCAAGAAAAATAAACACATTTTTCTAAAACACAGTCTAATTTTAAGCGTGCGAGCAACATTTTTATTTACGAACATAATTGTAACATGCTGGAAATAAAAGATGGAAATAGTATTATACATATTATAATCAAAAATACTATTATGAATTTTGGCTGAGATTTATGTTATAATTTTTTATCAATTTTATTAAAGAAAAGGCATTAATACATAGGCCTACAGTACTTAAATACAAATTATACTTAAAATTAAAATAACAAGCAAAAAAAAAATAATTGGCTACGCCGATTTTAATATACTTTGTTTTTATCTATTTTTTTCTATACAATTAATTGAATACAAAAATCCTAGAAATTACATAAAATTGATTGGAACGGCATAACGGTAGGCCTTTGTTCGTCTATGAATGAAATCTTAATTTTTTTTATTTTCTATAATTGTTGTTATATTAATTTTAAATACATCCCGAATATATTTCGATTAAATTAATTGTTTATATCAGGTACACACACATCGTGCCCTTATTCCAAAAAAAAACAACAAAGACCTTACTTTAGGAGTACAAAATTTCTGCTCCGGAATCTTGAAAGTACTCTTGAGAAAGACGATGGAGTTAAAAAAAAGTTTTAACGATAAGTACCGTACCAAATACCCTTTGACATTACGCCCTTACTGTTATAAAAATAGTAACATATGTTTCCTCTCTGTACATACATATAAACATAACTTATGGAAATAATTAACAAGAAATTTGAAATTAAATCTTTTTTGATATTAGGTAATACTTGATAATATAATGGGGATTTAAATTGACTTTCTTATCCTTACAATATTATGTAACATTTATTATACATATGTATAATGAAACAAAATTCAAGAAAGTTGTTGGGGGTTATTTTGACCACATTTGATGAGATATTTTAACGTATTGTACGTAACATACTCTTTATAATATAATATACGTATAGATATATGTATGTATAATGTATATTATCCTTCCAATGGATGAATCTGTTGAAAGGACTCGTTATTTAATCAAAAAAGGCTTTGCTGCTTTAACAATAAGGCATTTTAATTCAGGTTCAATAAATTTTGTGGAATACCAAAAATATTTTAGGTTTCTATAATTATTGAACGTTCATACCAAAAAAAAGAAGAGAGTTCCATAAGCCACCGTGTGTCCCAATAAATCTCTTTGTAATTAATCGGATTGATTTAAAATTACAAAAAAAAAAAAAAAAAAAAAATGCTCATTTTCATTTACCTATTGTTATGCGATACGATTACATTCATTCCTAATTAAGATTAATTTTCTTTTATGCCCAATTAAAGACTGTACAGTATTTTGGTATGAGACATTAACATAATTTACCTTCTACGCATACATAGGCCCCAACTAAAGACTTAAAAGTACAAATTAATTTTTAATTTTTTTTTATCTACCATTAGAGTCGAAGGGGCTAATATGTACTATAGTAGGAAGAATGAAAAAAAAAAAATCTTGTTAAATCTCAAATGACGCATTAATTAACTTTGAGACATTTAAGGAAAATCCAATTAATTATTGCTTACCGTCAAAAGTTGGAAGAAATTACTACCTGAAGGTGAAGGTTTCACAGAAGAAAAAAAAAGAAAAAAATTCCGAAAAAGATTTTTTGGTAATCGACTAAAATTTTCCTTCCATTTGCCTAACTTTTCTAATTTCTTTTACTATATTTGATTATTTCTTTAGTAAACAAGATATAAATATATATATATATATATATATATGTATGTACAGTACATAGCGATATGCCTCTATAGTGTATAGGTATGTAAAACAGGTAGATTATTACATTGGGATGATGTCGCTCTTAGGGTACATTGTCAATAGAGACAAGTTAATGAATACTACCCTCTTAATAATGCAAAAAGGGATTTTCTAATATAAATAGATTGTAAAAGTGTATGCTAGCGGAAAAGTTAAATTTTCTTTCTTTTTTTTCTTCTTCCTCCTTTAAATTACGAAAACGTCCGCTATGTGTATCATTTTCAACTAGTTACCCATTATGTAGGTACTCAAGATAAGAAGCAAGTAAAATCCGTTAGAATAAATAAATAATTATGAATAGATGAATCAATTGAATATGCGCCCTTAAATAAATATTGATAATTAGAAATCATTACTATCGTGTATAAAGGTAATATCATGCCAAAGTCGTCAGAGACATATTGTATCTTTTGTGTAAGAGTTTTAATTGCTTGGTGATACATTGTTAAGTAGGTATTCTTATTTGCTAACCAGTCCGGTATTAGGGTGTTTTCTTCTTTTTTCCCAGTGAAAGCCGGTTCATAAAAGAGACAATCTTTTTTATTCTTTTTTTTTTCATTTTCTTTGATTTGTTCAATTTCAACAATTCGTTGATGAAAATATTGGTTTCTATTTAGAAATATACATACAAACGAGTTCAAACTCTAATCTATATAGAAAAGCCTGGAAAAGGTTTTTCTCAGGAACTTGACCTTTTTAACTTATTTCAATCCATACACAAAGCATTCTTTAAATTGTGTTGTTTGGTTAGAAAACTTCTGCTCTGTATATATATACAAAAACTTTTTTTTAATAAAAACTTTAAGCTCTCTCCAAAGAATTTATTTGCCTAATAGCAAACAAAACCAATACAGAATTTTTCCTCTTTGTGTTTTGAATAGAGATTTTAATTGGTTATCTACAATATTGTTTATTAATGTTAAAGTGATCTGTGCATGCTTAAACTTTGTAACTAATTATAGGCTATAAGTATTTTCCCATATGTATAAGAAGCCTAAATTCATTATAAATTGATTGATTTTATTTTAATTATATATTTACAGGGTACACCAAAGAATATATATGTAGATACATAGGTATACACATGTATAAAAAAATCTTCTTGAAGATTTTATACCTACCTATAGAAGTATATTGACAGCACTGCCTTACCGTTGGCCATTATACCCTTATTAGATGTACCTTTGTGGCTCCTTATATAACTTATATACCTTACGTAATACAATGAATGAAAGGCATATCAATCACTTACTTAATAGAACACAAAGAAATCGTTCTATTTTTCTTGTGAACAATGGTAAAATACATTTTTAATATTATGTCAAATAGTCACAAGTGACATTTCATAGCTTTGCGATATATACCAAATGGCATTACCTGACACTCTTGAAAAGTATTGTACAAATTTCAACTTTTTTTTTTGTAGAATTTTTTTTTTTTATTTTTTTTATTTTACACTATAGACACATATTCAATATATGTATGTATAGAGACTTGCAGAAAAAAAAATAGTTTATTTTTCATTTTTGACTTTTTATTTTTCCTTCGAATAAAGTAAATCCAAAGTCAGAATATTGAGTACGTACTATATACATATGTACTTATATACGTAAATATCAGAGTAAAAGAAGCTTTAAGCACTGTACATTTTTTTTTTGTCTTTTCAAAATCGTGTCGCTGTGTCGCTATATATAGAAAAGAAAATTGAAACATTATTGGAAGATTGAAAATAATAAAATATTTTTATAGTCATTTTTTAACAAAAAAGGTATTGGCTTAAAAAATCAAAAATATAAATGTATGGATGTAGTAGGTACTCTCATTGCGTAATAGCAGAATTTTGTTGTTGTAATAAAAGGTTATAAGTTCTAAAGATGTAGGCTAGTCAAAAAAAAAAATTCCTAAACATAAACTTAAATGCATAGAGCAAGTACAGGGTGTCCCACGAACATTTTCCGAAAGTATTTACCAATATCTTGGAAATCAGTATGAAATCGGCTATATGGACGTGAAACCTCCTATATCCACAATTTTCTAGAGTGTTTGAAATTTAAAATCGATTAAAATTTAGGGCAGATACAGTGTTTTTCATCGACCTTGTACATTATTTACCTACCAGGTGATACAAATTAAAGAGTTTTTAAGATATTTTAAATCTGTTGATTCCAAATGAAAAATGCAAAGTTGCAAAAATTCATTAAGATTTCTTAATTAAGCTCTGAGAAATAATAAGCATTGAGCATTGAGAAAGTGGTATTCTTTTCTAAATTCTTATGGCTATATGTAGAAAAATGTCCAGTAAAAGTGGTTAATACTAAGTGTTGAGATTCTTCTTTTTTTGTATGGGGTGTCGGGGTTGTTGGAGTTGCTGTTGACACTTTTCACTGAAACTCACTTTATGTATTTAGCTTTTGGGAATTAGTTTGTTTTTTAGGTGTTTTTGGGGTGTCACACATTCTTAGCAAAGCTTTTAATCTGTATAGTTAGTGTGGGCCGAAAGAAAAAATAGATTTTGCGCTTTCTAATTATATACAACAACAACAGCAGGTTCACTTAATATACATAATTTTCTTTATTTCTAATATACATACATCCCATAGTCATTCACATTTATTAACATTCTTAGACATTTATATGTACGTGTCTGTATTTTGATATGTAATAAAAAGTATTCCTAAAATTTTTTTATGAATAATTGAATGTTAAAACCGTGTTACAGCAATACCGCAGACACATATGGAAAAGATTTTCCATTATGTGATAATAACGACCAACGAGACTTGAAACCCCTTTTTGAGCGGTTCAAAGGACATAACAGGTAACAATAGTGCTTCCATCGTGTATCGTTAAACAAAAGGAGGAAACCAAAATTAAAATCGTTTTGTTTTAGTATTTTCGCCCTTAAGTGAATAGCATTTTCCTTATATATCCATTAGGATATCAGTTTATGGATATTGTGATTACAGGATGTGTAAATGGGATTCGTATCCGTTAATGTTCGAATTAGATATGGATGAATAGAAATCTATTTCTATGTCTTATCTTATACTGTATAGAAACAAAGCATCTTTATAATATCAAAAATATAAACTAAGTACGATGATAACCATGCATTATTGTAATAATATAATTTCGTTTCTTATTTTCCTTTTGGAGTATCGACGTAAATTTGAAATATAAAAATCAACACATTCATATATAGTATTTCTTTAAAAGCTAAAACTCAAAAAGCTTTTAAGCTCTAAGATAGAAATTACTTTCACTTATATTTTCAAAATACAAAAATTAAAGATTGGTTTTGATAGCTCTCTTTCGGATCAGGAAAAAAACTGTTCTTTCCTTATTTCCACTTCATATTACAATATTTTACGTTTTTATATGTTTGGCAATGTAGCCCCCAGTCGTATCCATAAACAACACATACGGTTCTGGTATGTACTTGGGTGGCAGAGTCAGACGGGTATTTTCAGTTTTTTTTTTTTTTTTTTTTTTTGGGATTGAGCTTTTTTATTTATTCAGCAATAACATGTGCACCCATGACAAGACTACTAATGATGTGATCGTTTATTGGTTGAATATACTCCAAAGTCTGCGTATAATGGCTACTTAGTACAAATAATATTGGAAAAGGTTTTTTTTTTGGGGAAATATTTTGAAATTCTGAACTTGAATTTGTATTGCTTGTAATATGATTACATCAGTAAATTTGTGAAAAGATTTAAATTATTAATTTAATTGTCAGATAGGATTTTTTTTTAACTTAAGTATGTGTTTTAGTATCTTATGTAAAGGATTACATAAGTATATACACTATATACAAGAAACTATAGTTAACAGATTTATTTATTTGTTTGTATGATGAAGCCTAACGATTTTTGTCTAGAATTTATAGTCATAATTAAATCAAATCAAATCATAATAAAAAAAAAAAAATTCTAAAATAAATTCTTATTCAATAAAATTCTTATGACAATAAGAACATCGCATCGATATATCGGTTATTGAAAGTATTTTCTTCTAGCTCGTCTTATTATAAAGTTCCTTGAATTATTTTATAAAGATAAATGTTACATAGGTGCCAGATTCAAGGTCAATTTTCACTATGCGTACCATATTGTAATTATTTTTATTCCCGTATGATGTTAATCAAGGGTGTTATAACTTTGGTATGGAATTTGTAACACCCCTTAATACTCATCGTAGTAAAAAAAATTCAACACCCATTGTCTTTTTCGTGAAATTCTAAGTCGAAATATGCATGTCCGTCCGTCCGTCCGTCCGTGCGTCCGTCAGTCCGTCTTTTCGTCTGTCCGCGATCAAGATTTCGGCCAAACGGCTGAAGTTAGAAAGCTGAAATTTTGACAGTTTATTATATAGTCCTAGAGTAAGATCTCTATTGTTGGAGCAAATCGGACAAAAAATAGGGGAAAATAGGGGAGTGTGAACCAAATTTTTATATAAACCATTCATTTACTCGGAAGGTAGTCGAAATGTAGAAAAAATGAATAAGACAACAATTATAGAGAATACAAAAATAAAGATTTCTTTGATAAATCAAAAAGTTGTACGACATAGCGTTATGGCGCTGCAATTAATTTTAGTGAATTTCTAGGGTTTTTATTCATTTAATCGAAAGGTATTTAGATTACGGAAAAAATGAATATGACGAAAATGATAGAGAATAAAATAATGAAGATTTATTTCATAGACTAAAAAGTTCCACGAAATACCGTTATGGCGCTCCAATCAACTTTATATCATTTCTAGGGTTTTTAATCATTTGTATTCAATTTATCCAATTATATTTATCGTACAGACAAAATAGACACGTACAAAGTTGTAATTAATAAACAAGTACTCATATGGTTATATTATAATCAGCGTAGCCAATTTTTCCTTCTTTACTGGATTTTTTTCTAATTAAAATTTACAGTTCAAGTTTACGAAATAAAATTTCTTTGTTTTAGATCATTTAAATTTTTTGCTGAGTTTACATGATTTGCTGAAATTACTTTATTTACCTACATATAAGTACATTTATATCTATCCCACCAGACCAATCTTAGTTCTCTAATCACGTTTTATTTGCCTCAAGGGATTATTCTATTTTATTGAGAAATGAAAGAGGTCAATAAAATAGATTACACAAAAAAATAAAAAAAAAAAAAATCAACGCCATAGGTACTTATTTAGATAAGCATCCACAAAATATGCACACCCAAAAAAGAAAATCTATAAGTGCGTTGGCGTCTATTTGTTAATTTCCAAAAATTTCCACTTTCAAAATGTCTAAATTTCAATTGAGAATTAAAAATAAAAACACACTGTTTTCTACATCAAACATAATAATAAAATCGACTTAGTCACGTAAAGCTAATAGTATTCAATTATAAATGCGTTACGACTTTGGCAAAATTATGGGTTAAAAGACGCTTTAACCAATAATATTAAGAAAATTTACATAATCTTGGGTTACATTCTCGTATCTCTATGCTACAATTTATTTGGATACGCCTTCGTTTCACTGTTTTAATATAATTCCTTTTCGGTTTTATTGAATGAACTTGAACTGAATTTGTATCTATTCAAGTTGAAAGTATATCGGCTTATAAAAGCTACACGTTTTACAGAATATATTACGTACATAATAATATACATACATGTGTGTTGTGGATATATGTACATAACTATTGAATCAAATAATGAACATTTAAGACGCCAACTAATTCAAATATACGTAAAACATCTCTCGAGTTAAAGTTGTGTGACATCATGGTGCTTTAAATTAAATATTATGTGAGAGTTTTGTGTAATTATTTGTTATATAAGCTTTGAAAGCTTTCAGTAAGGTGATACAGTTTATTACTGACATAGTTTTTTTTTTTTCTTGATGCGTAAGTGCCACCATCAGATGATTAAATATCACTGTTACAGTTGTCCGTTTGTCCTGAGTGTTTGTGATGATAATTTCAGACAAATTAGAAAAGCTTTGTGATATTATTAAAATCTTCCACATCAGCACAAGTATTGGTTTTTGGAGCAAACGATACATATTTCTACTGAACAAACAGTCAACAAATCTATCGAACAAACAATTTACACACGACATTCCACTACTTACAATAAAAAAAATCAAAATTTCTAAAATTAAATTTACACCGAACTTTTCAACACAAACAATCCATTTTATTATATAATACAATAGACAATATTCTCTCGATAAATCGATGATCGATGATAATTTCCACAATCCTGTTTTATAAAAAAGAAAAAAAAAATACACGCATTTTCCATCGCCCACATTATTGACATTTAGTACATCTCTGAAACCTAAAACAATAAAATAACCCAAATCTTGGTTATATATACCACAGAAATATAAATATTTATGATTTACATAGGAAAAATATGAATTTATAAAATTGACAGCTACATGATCATAAATATAAAAAGAAGCCAATAGGCTCGGCTTATGGGTTAGGCATAGGTTGTGTGTTTTTTTTTCTCCGTATGCTTGTATATATGTTCATATATATGTGTGTGTGTGTGTGTGTTTGTGTATGAGAATATTTTATTTCAAATCGTTTTAACAACAAAAGCCTGACATACATAGCTCTGTTGACATATTATAAATAATCTTAAGTCACGCAGTAAATCAAGATGGTGCATGTCTGATGCCCTTCATCACCCATTCATTTTCTGTCTCATTCTCGTTGTCCAATAATAAAGTGTTGCCCTTCTTATGCGCCATAAATTGTTTGTTTCAACTGTGATTTATTTGCCAATTTTATTGTTATCATAATCCTTTATAAAGGCAATGAATTTAGGATATATATCCATTGGAAATGAATAGATTTAAGTCAATAAAAATTGAGGACTTTTTATTGTGATCCCATAGGATATTCGATGCTATATAAATGGTAAAACGCAAGGCATTTTAATGCTGAAAGCCCAAAAGCGATATAATTGGTTTTTGGGTGAATTTTATCTATTTGACTTTTATTGCCTCATACATACATGGGTGTTCTTGTTTTCAATATCGAAAGGCTTTTGGATTGACAATGAACATCACCTAACTACGTATGGGATACCCTCTATCTTATCCATATATAGAGTGGGTTCGCATATTTACTAGAAATTTCGTAGAGATATTTTGACATAACAAAAAAAAAAAAAAATAAAGGTTAAGACTTTATCATTGAGCCTTTGCTTAACGACATATAAAAATATTTTTGAAATATTTTTATTGGTTGTTCATATAATAGGCAAAAGAGGTTTATTTGGTAATAAGTTATGACGATCCTTTGTTAAAATATGGCACAATACAATAATCTCAATATTTTGACCTAAAAATAATGGAATTAGAGAGAATATGTTCAAGAAATTTCAAATACACACTTATTTATATGTACTGTACATAATGTAGATGGTAGTCCTTCTAAAATGTCCTCCAAACCATGCATCTGTTAGGTTCTTCAATCGATTTAGTTGCTTGATTGAGAATTTGAATAACCAAAGGATTCGAATATCCGGCGGCATGTTGCCCGCTGGCGTCCGTTTGTTCTACTCATGTGTTGTACAGGTAATTGTAATTTTCTACTATTGAGTTGAAATGAACCACCCAAGTTGATGAATGTCTGTTTTGAGTTCGTCATACTTTTCTAAGTGTGAGTTAATTTTTTTTTTTTTTTGAAAATCGTTGTGAGGTGCCTGTTTAGTTTAATAACTCTTGACCCTGTAAATTCACTAACAGCCATCTTTAGAAATGATTACGCATCGGACAAAGGAAAAACTATGCGAAAATCAATAGAATATTTTTCATTGACAAATTTCCGTTTTTCCTTTTCAATAATTATCTGACTATTTACTACATCGTAGCATAAATAAAATATTGAAAAGGCATTTATCAATTTTCCAATTATCGGGATTGAAAAAGAAAATCGCTAAGCTCAGCGACACAACATCATTAATCATACACAATAATTCATCCTGGCGCTTTCTTAATCATCGTTCATTATTTATTTTATATTTATATCGACCTATCGACCTAAACGATATGGAATCATTAATATAAAATCTGCAAAAAAATCGTTTTGAGGTTTTCCCTGCCCTTCAAAAAAAAAAAAAAAAAAAATAGAAAAAAGAAAAAAGTAAGAGAAAAAAAAGCTCAAACATTTTTGTTTACTGTGTCGTTTTTCTGTCGAGAGTGATGTATTGTTAAAGTTATTCTTTAAAAAAAAATGTGTTTTATTTGTGAATCTTTTGTGTGAAATGGCACACCGTTCCGTCCCCTTTCCGAAAGCAATTGAGGTAGTGATAGATTAGTTGATGAGTAACATTAAGTCGTCTGGAAAATGGAAATTAATGTGTATTGTTAATAATTGACGTTTCAGTTTTGAATAATTTATCATTATTATCCTTAGTATTGTTATAATTTAAATATATTATGCAAAATAGATATTTAGAAAATAGTTAATCGAAACTGGCTATTATCTAATCGTAAACGTATATAATTCATTTTTGAATTCCTTCTTATAACACAAGTTGAAATACAACAACCGTCCTAACAAAAATGAAGAGTGTAAAAAAACCGAAAAATGGGGTCACAGTTTACCAGATAAAAAAAAACTTTAAGTAATGAAAATTTAAGTGTGGAAAAAATTAATAAATGGAATTTTGAAGTATCTAAAAATATGAGAAATATCTAAAAATAAAGAATAGTAGCTCATAAATTGATTGTGGAAGCAAATCGAAAAGATTGAAGAAATAAAATTACCCTAAAGGTTGAGAGTCATACTGCATACTGCATGTGTTGTAGGTCTCTGGGTTGAATCACAAATTTCATAAATAATTATTCTTAATCTTTCATTTTCTTTCATATCTTTCATAGGCATTTCGCTTATTACTCGGGGTTGTTTTTTAAGCCATAGGCGTGGGGTGGTCCTTAAAAATCTATGATCTATGATCACATATGTACTATAGACTTTACACCGAATGATCGAAACAAATCTGTATGTCGATTTTGCGTATTTTTTAGCAGGAATACAATCTGCTTAATATATACGCACATCAAATAATGTGTT
>JANSTT010017761.1:0-59502 GCA_026745375.1 Platyura marginata | reverse complement strand
ATGTTGTGTACGCACCACTCCTCTTGACAGAAATTGGTAAATTATTCCATTGAACGATCCCACGAACAAAGAAAGATACACATTTTTTTTAAATTTTATTTAGTGAATGTTTCGTCAAAAATGTGTTTGAGTGGGATGATTTACAATACCAAGCAGCTCGCTAACAAAAAAAGCTACTACCAAAATTTGACATTTCAAAAGAAAGCTTCCACTTATTTTTTAGAGTGGAAGCAAAACCATACAATACTTATAAACATTAAATATTTTTTAATGACTTGTGTTTTCTTTTCTTTCCGACTATAATCTTTTATAATAATTTCTATCAATCGATACAACGCCATCTGAATATTCCATTGGAAATATTGTCTGACTACTTGGTGGAATTAGTTTTTTATTTGCAATGGTGTTTTTCAGAGGTCACTTAGAAGAGATATAAGATCTCATCTCTTTTTAAAAAAAAAACTTTCTTTTTATAATTGCTTTCTTCTTTTCAAAAAAAAAACTAATTTAAGTAGTTAAATAAGTAATATAGTTATGTGGAATAAGTGTTCCATTAAAAATGTATTAATATTTAACATAAGTATGGAGTGATATACCTCATTTTTTATATTGATGACCTCCGACGATCTTTAATTAAGAAAATTTGTATCTGATTGCTTCGAAAAAGATTTCGTTAAATTTGTTAAATAACAGAAGTTCTCTATAGTTTAAGAAAATAGAGCAGTTTAAGAAATAAGCACAAGATTGTTCAAGAAATCGGATGATTTTACATTCATAATGAAAATAAAATGTTGCCGTATTTTGGAAGAAATAAATATACAAAATAATTCGTCACACTAACCATTTTGTTTGTTGCAATCTCCTTTTATGAAAGTGTAAATAGCAAATATATAGAATGTTTTGTGACTTTCAGCAAGTCTATCAATTGTAACCATTTTTTCTATCTCACCGGGTCAGAAAATTTTCGAGCTAAATATAAAACGTTAATCGATGGAAGATGTTGATGGTTGTCTTTCGATATGATAGAAATTAATCATTTATATTTAGACTGAGTTAAATTTTTTGATATAACTACTTATTTGTAAATTTATATTTAGATATTTAATACATTTCAATAGAGATCTATTAATTATGTAAAATACTTGCCATTATCTTTGAGAATATCGAATGTAACAATAAATTGCTCCTCAAAATGTTTCCAACAAATCTTTGAGTATTTTGTGACCTTCATATTTTTACGATTTATTAATTTTAACCACTCTTTTCGTCTATTTACATCTTTTGGAAATTGAAAACTCGCCTCGTAACCATCTCGCAAGTAATAATTCGAAAAACAGCCAGGAACAGAACAAATGGCTGGCATCTAAAACATAACAAATCTTAATACATATTTGAATAAGAATTGCTTCTTACATTTAAATAATAAATAAATTGCCCAGGTTGAATGAAACTGAATTATTTTTCCAAACACACTAAAAAGTGTTTATCGTTTTAGTTTTAGTGCATAATAAAATATCAACAAAACTTTACTTTTCTTCGAAATGTTCGAAATTGTAAAACTCGTTGTTGTTGTACCGTAGACTTGAAATATATAGATCGAGAAAACCTGTAAAAAAAAATACTTTTTTTCAATCTGTGTTTAGTTACCAAGGCTTGTAGCCCAAATAGATTTATTTTCAATTTTTTTTAATTATAATGCATTTTTTTAATATTTTACATATTAATTTTTCTTTATATATTATGAATTATGAATGTAGAGTGGCTGCTAGTGTTGCCAATTCTTGCGTGAGCATAGTACCTAAATGGCGCTAAATTTAAATTTAAAAAAAAAAAAAAGATTGATACAATCAATAGTCACTTTTTATTCTAAAATATTTATTGCCGTACTATTAATGTTAGCAGATCTACGAGATATTTTAAACTACAAAAATATACATTTTCAAGTTTTTCTCTTTCACTCTAGAAAACATAAAATTTGTAGACATATATAAGAAATATATTTAAATAATTTCAGTAGGCTATTTCTTTAAATACAAATATTAAATTACATCATAAGAAATCTTTTATATTCCAAAATAATATTCTCCTCTTGAACCAATGGAAGATCTAAGTAGTCATCGTCTCCACTGGAAACACCTTCGGAAAATCTTTCAAATGCCTAAAAACAAAGCAGAACATTTCTATTTACAGAAATAAACGTAGCAATTATTGAGTAAACACACCTGTTTGGCTTCAACATGATTCGCACTTTTTTTGCGAAAATTATTCAGCGAAGAACTACTTTGAGAGGAACCGGATGCTTCTTGAGACTGTAACAATTGTTCAACCGAACTATTACCTTGCATTGTCATCAATACCTCAAGAATTTCATCGATATTCCTATTTTTGATAGAATTTATTGCCATTTTTACAATATCCTTATTAAATCCCATTTTAACAATTGATTTAATTAAATCTTTTTCAACATCTGGTTCTTCAAGTACTTCCTGTTCTAGTTGTTCTCGGTTTTCTTGTAGAAGCAATATCTATTTAAAAAAAAAATGGGTGTTGCTTCGTTCCTCAACGAAACCAAACACTACTTACAGCTTGTTCCACATCATTTTTGGATTTTTTCAATGCAACCGAAGCCACATTTCCGGGAAAGCCCATTTCAATTAATGTTTGTAGACCTTTTGGATTTATCCAAGTTTCTTCGGTACTTGCATTGTCACACACTTTTGTATGTTGCCGTTCTTTTTGACCACGTAATCTGGCCTCATGACGAGTTTCTCGATACTCAATAATATGGCTAATCGCTTGATCTATATCGCCGCCACTAGCACGTAGACCAATTCGTGCTTCCCGAATACTGTAGCCTTGCGTTTGTATTTTTGAAGAAATTAATTTAAAAAATTATTTAACACTTCATACTCACCCATTTCTGTCAATTGAGCAATGCTGTTATCATTGATCTTTAGAACTTTTAATTCAGACTCAGCTAATGCAAGCATTGTTTGAGCTTCTATACGTCGATTTTGATGAAAATATAAAACAGCCTGCAGTAAATGAAGTCGCATAATTAAAGCTTTTTCGTTTCCTGTGTAATGATAATTCTACATTTACTACTCAACAAATATTAGAATTTTATTTTTGCTACCTGAAGTTCCTTTCAACGCAACGAGTCTATCTAGATTTTCACCGTAGCTTTTTTTGAAGCTCTGTTCGCAGATTCGAAGACGATTTTCGGCATCTGGCAGTTGAGTTACACTCTGCAATAGGTTTTGGAGACAGATTAGGCCTCAACTTGAATGTACACTAAATACTTAAACAAATTTCTTACCCGAAGACAAAGATAGCACCATGCTATATCCAAATTCAGCAACCCATAGTTATCAACATTCTCCAATAGTGTTGAGTTGCAAGCCTTATAAGAACTATCTGCCTCAAGAAATAGCACCAATGCCTCACTATAATTCTCACCCTTCAGAGCCGCCTTTCCCTTTTCATGCATTGCCAAAGCCATCATCAATCCCTGCCGTTCAGCTGGCGGCAAATGAATAGCATTTCCTTGTTGATCTTCCATCTAAAATAATCAGATCATACCAAAATGATGATTCTTACTCTACCAAAATGCGTTCTTTGAGCTTACATGCAAAAATTCATCCCTTTGAGGACTTGTTAACAGCTCTGCATCTTGTTTTGCTCTTTTTACCCGATCATAAAGATCATGTTCGGAATTTATTTCAGTTTGTGATAATGGCAAAGTAACGGCCATCACCTGTTGACTGTTTTTAATTCCTTGCTCTTCGAGACTTTTCATTAAATCAATTACTTTACCAGAACTTATAAGTTTGAGTCTGATGTAAGAATAAAATAAGATTGATGAATAGTCAGTCCTACATTACAGAAATATATAATTAAACCTCGATTCTGGTATATCAAGCTCTTTGGCAACATTTTCGTAAAGTACATTTCCTATGTCCTGTAGTTTTACGTGAACAGTAACCAATCGTGTTCCGCCCACTTGATTTGGTGCGCGAATTTTAAGAGTCGCGACACCTGCGCAAAAACAATATCTCATCTCAACTCTCAATGTAATCAATAAAACAGATTATTGATTTTATTTTATTTTTAAAATACGTCACCTGTTTCTGAGAACTCATCCCTTGCACGTATTTTATCAATAGCATTGGTCTGTAGTTCTGTAACCGCTGCCAAACAGTAGTCATAGGGAATATTTAAGATTTGACTAAATTCTCTGGCAAGGTTCTGCAAATCGTTTGAATTACTCAAAAAGTAAACAAATTCATGACAAAGCAATTTACTAACCTCTATTACGGAATCAACAGTTCCGCAGCCTTCTACATAGTATGGTGAAAGCCATAGTTTAATGTTATTCTCCTGTAGCTTTGATCGCACTTGAATTAGTATATTTTCAATCCTTAAATCTGCTGACATGATTTTGCTTAATTTTTTAAAATTATTTTCTGTAAAATTATTGACGTTTGTCGTCTTTTGTTTATTTTTTCTTTGTGTGTGAAGTTATTTCACAATAGTTTGGTATTGCCTGATCTAAATACATTTATCGGGAAATTGTCATAATAATTTATTTTTCACCACTTGTATAATTGAACGCCCTCCTTAAAAAAATCCACCATTTTTTATTTCTTAATTTCTTTTTTTTTGGACTTGTGTTATTTCTGCGCATTTAAAAAACTGTTAATTTTACATTTATTTAAATAATTTAAATATTTTAAGGCGTTATGAGTGAAAAGGTGAACTTGGACGATATAAGAAACATATCGGAAAGTGAATTTAAACAACAGCTAAAGGAGTGGATGGAAAAAAATTGTGTAGCCGATACGATTCAGTCAAAATTAAGACGCGATTTAATTGATAGCTTTAATCGGACAAATTTGGGTAAGATTTCCGTTATTAGTTAAATTTATGTTCTCAATACAAGCAAATTAATTAGGAAATACCGAATCTTTAATATGAGAACAATCGTTCTCTTGAATTGAAATCGTGAGCTCCAAAGGGAAAAAAATTGCTTATAATAAATTTACAGAATTCTTCTTGAAATCTTTAATCACAATAAATAGTTTAACACTTATAATACCTGTGCAAATATTTCATTAGAAAACAAAGAAAACAATTTTTTTAGGTCATCACATTGCAACGAAACATCAACTAAACCATCGCATGATGCTATCACCATTAGTTCTTGCCCTAAACACATTGGTTGCCGAATTTCTCTATGCGGAAAATTGTCATTTCTCATTATCCGTATTTGCTACAGAAGTTCCATACAAAAATGCAATGCCTGACTTTGAAAATATTAATAATTTTCGTTTTTCTGAAATTGAGCGCAAGGACATTTTCGAAGCACTTACCATTCCATCAGCATCTACTATTAACGATGAAATAATAGCTATCTACAATGCACAAACGCCGCAAAAGAATACATCTTTTTTGTATAGTATATTGAAAGTCCTTGTAAAATACGCGACAGTTAAGACCAGAGTAGAACCAAAGACTATGCCCGTTCTGCATCCAAGAATATCGCCCGAAATTGTCAAAAAACATAAGACAAACTGTGGATCATTGCATAAAAAACACAAAACCAAAGAAATTAAATGGAAATATTTCAAACATTTTACAAAATATCTTGAAATGTTGTCGCAGCATATTGCAGAGATTAATAAAAAAATTGAAAATCTTAAAACATCAGGGGATCTATCAAAGAATACTGCACAAAACTCTGATAAATTTGATCATTTTAATCGAAAACTTGATAAGATAACTGAAAATTTAGTAAATCTATCAAAAGCCGATGGAAACTGTAAGAAAACTTCGGCTATTGTAAAGTCTGTAACTTGTCTGACAAATGAAATTGAAAAATGGAGTGAAAGTTTCGAGAAACTTTCGCTAATTTTACATGAAGATCAGTTGTTGGCAGACAAATCAAAAACTAAGCCTTTACCGACTAACTATATCGATTGGTTGGCAGAAGTAAAATCATCGCCATTTGGTAAAATATTTTTTGAAAATATTGACCACACACAACGACAGACAATTGAAAAAGAAAAGGAAAAACTGCGTAAAATATTTCAGGAAAATCTTCAGACTAATCGACTGTTGGTGAAGTTACATTACAAGCAGAAAATGCTTGAGAAATGTCGAAATTCCTTTGGAAATATCGATATGAGTCTAACAAATCGGGAGAGATTCAATGAAATTGTTGATTCTAATTTGAAATTAGTGGAAGAGAAGAAGCGAGATTGTGTTCAGAAGACAACAACATTTGATGATGGAAATATTGTAAGTTATTTGAATAATTCTTTATAGCATTTTGTTAAATTATTTTTTTAGCCAACTAAGCCTACAAAAATCGAGAATAAGACTGAACTTGGTGATGGCAATCCAATTTCCAGGTGAATAAAATTACTTATACTATAATATTGAATGTATTTTACTTAATTTTGTTTTGTTCTGACAGAATGCCTAATCTATCATACCATTCAGCGGCGACTATAAGTATTAAACCACAGAAGAAACTACTTTTGCATGAAAATTTAAAGAAAGATGCGCAAAAAGATGACCAGAATGCAGACTACATTGTCCAATTTGCAAAGTGAGTATTAACCAATTTTTATTTTGAAACATTTAATACTTAAGAATACATCTGCTTAATGCACTATTTATTTGATTATTGAATGCGTAAAATATTCTACATACATTTTATTCGAATAATGAAACAGTCAGACAAATTATGTGAACTCTATCGATCTTGTAAGATTTAAAGAGAGAGAGAGAATTGGTACAATCCTAATAAAACGTAATCTAAAGAATTTGTTAGACTATTTTGAGTACGATAACTTGTTCTTGAAATCTTCTGGTTCACTGATTAGGAGTGGAATACCTTTGATAGTATCCAACAAACTTACCTGCAGATTGCTTTGGCTTTTCTTCCGGTTTCAAAATTCGCTTCTACTATATTTAGGGCAGATTGTTTTGATATGAAAAAATTAAAAAAAAAGCAATAAAAACTTTATTTGGGAATGCTGAAAGAATTAAAATTTCGAAATCACTATTCGGATCTTTTCCCGCACTATAGCCATATCGATTTCAATAAAAGTGAATTTCGATCCACCCTAATTTCTACCCGTGAATGAACATTATTAGAAAAAAAATATTTGAATTTAGAAATTAACTCTATTAATTATAAATAAATGCTTTTATGTTTTACAATGGCAAATTCTAATACATTTTGCGATTTATTAGAATTCATTCTAGAATGATACATATCATTAATACGACACAGTTATGTTCATTGTTATTTTGAAATATTATCAGTTAAAATTCTTTATTATAAGTTTTTGGCACCAGTTGTATTCAAATTCAAATATAAAGTTGTGTAATTAACTATTGCTTGCACTGCATCATAAGTTTTAAGTGTACCTACATACATATTATGTATATATTACACATACTTATATTAAACACTGCACCATACAAACAGCAAATGCACAGCTTACTGTATCTATATACAATTATCGATTCGTGTGTATATTGTTACAGAAATCGTTTAAAAGAACTAGAAGATGAAAGTGAAAAATTGGATAAGTCTTTTCAGACGTATCTGAAAAAACAAGAAGACGAAAAGAAAAAGATTACGACCAGTGTATCGAAGATATGGGAAAGCTATCGATTTGGTCAACAATGTTTAAATCAGCCAATTGTTGCAAACAAGGATGTTTGCAGACAATTACATTTTGATGTTGATGATCACATGATAAGTGATAGTATAAAATTACTGAATACGAATGAATCTTCAGATTTACCATTAAACGTAGATGAGGTAGATGAGATTAAGGATAGTTTGATTAATGAGAAATTTATTAATCCCTTTCGAAGTATCACAGTAGAAGATATTCAATTGACTAAAATAGGTCAGGATAATTTGAAGAATTCAGCATCTGTGATGGCGAAACATCGTGTAAAAATTATTACACCAAATGATACAGATATTGATAAAGAATGTGATCAAGAGCAGGCAATAAGAATTTGGTCTAAACAATCTGAAAATAATATCAAAGAAATGCCATTGGAAGGATTAAAAATGAATGATCCAATGTCATTGGATGAGATTAAATCTAAAATTAAAATTGAAGAAGAAAACCCATCTTCCATACGTTCTATCAGAAATAATGAAAATAATCAAGAACAATTTTCGGTTAACCAAAGAATGCCACAAGAAATATCTGAAAATGATGAAAAAATTGATGTATCAGCGGGAACGAAAAGTTCATCATCGGAAGGTTTTTGGAAATAAAATAAAACATTTTTGTGGGTTTTTTTTTTTAAAAACATTTTTATCCGAAATGTGTTCGTAAATTAATAACAACAATACAAATGACAATAAAATTTCTTACAATCTAACCAAATAATTTCTGCTAATTATGCTATAATCATAATTTATATCTTATTTTAACAATTATATTTATTTTTATAATTAGCACGAAGTCTTCTTGATTTCTCTTGTATAAATTCTAGAAAATCTAAAGTAATTGCTCTGAGATATTTCTAATATGTAATCAATTATTTATAGATATTTACCTCGCTTTTTTTCTTAAAATCAATTTTATTCGCTTACCCAGAGACTTAATGTTAAAATTACAGTTCATTATTATTATTATTAAATGTGAACACTTTTCCAAAGACCCATCACTTCTTTTCACGAAATTTTTGCCAATGGACAGATTTGACCACTATGGAAGCTCAGTATTTTATATATATTGCACCCAGCTGGAACTGAATTTATCAATTAGACCAGGGCAAAACTTCAATTCAATCGAATTGAATATTTGGGTTCATTGATTACTCAGGAAGTACTAATTATATAAGAAACGCTTTTTTTTTCTCCTTTATTCTTGTGGTCTGTTTCTTATGCCACTGTAGTTCTTCCATCTATAGTCTGCAGAATATAGTTCAAAGTGCGCTCCAGTCTGCATTTTTAATATTTAATACTGATAATTGTACAAAAATGAAGTCATTTTGTTCTACTTGAACCGACAAAAATGTATGTAAAGATTTAAATGAATCAGATAAAATCAAACGGTGCTATTCATAGATCTTTAAAACCTTCCTCTAAGTCAATTGTTATTTAAATTAGTAGGCATTTGTAGTACAAAATATTTTAAGACTTCTATTTAAGAGAGTACCGATGATTTTTCCATAGATCATTTCCCACATGTATACTGCAACAAATTTTTTCCAACATATAAAATTGTCCGATTGCTTGCGATTTCCAAAAACGGTTAGCAAATGATATGAATATATAGTAAATAGTAAGTGAATGAGTGGTTGAAAATTACTACATCATTAATATAGACAATATAAAAACTGAAAAGAACAAAAGAACTCAGAATCAAAACGTTAATATTTTACCAATCAATTCCATATGACGCTGTAGTAAAAAAAATACGTCAGGTTCCATTTATACGGGCGTACCTGTATCATAGTCGAGATCAATTTTAAACAAACTTGCATGTGACTTTCTTCGTTCATTTTCAATTTTATCTAAATCAAACGTTCCAAAATCATCGCTTTCACTAGTAGACTCTGTTGGTTGATAGATATTTGGCGGATACAAACTTCCCGATCGTATACGAAATTGTGATCGTGTCGAAAAACTAGATGGCGATGCTGGAATAGCATTCGGCCACTGTACCGATACCGAATCATCACCCGAATATGCGTCACGCTGTCGACTATTTCGAAAAGCCAAAGCATCATAAGATTTTTTGTAATAATCACCACCATAGTGATCTCTGGACGATGATTTATATACACCACTGGCGGATACCCGACGCGTTGCTAAGTTTTCATCGACAAACTCAACGTTGCGTTTTAGAAAATCACGTGGAAGCGTTCGACTTTGATATAAACTTCGATCACGGGAATTGTTTCGTTCAAAGTAATTGTTGTCTATGTGATTGTTTAGAAATCTATGGTCACAGTTATCCAAATCAAAGAGACTTTTGGGATACGATTTGTTAATATCTTTTAGTGATGTATTTGAATTAGACAGATTTGATTTTCGAACATTAGACGTTGCACACGAATTTCGTCGATTTTTTCTTAAACTTGCATAATTATCAACTATAATAACGCTTTTTGCATCTTCATGTGGATCACTTTCGATCACATATATATCCTTTGGCTTCGGTCGATAGCCAGCACGCTGACAAAACTCATGGAATAGTTCATCTTCTGATTTTGTTTTTTTCGCATTTGTCAATATACTTTTTGTGATGCCACAAATATCATTTAGACTATCCTTTGAACATGTTTTATGATCATTTTTCTGTTGCGATGATAATTTGTTATTTGTGTTGTTATTGTTGTTGGAAAATATTTCGGTTGTCGTTGAGACACTCCGTGTTAATGGAAATTCCTGTGGCAAATCGAAAGGTGATATTGGTGGTGCTGGTTCTGTGTAAAGTTCATTTAGACTTTTGGCTAGATTTTTTGTATGTAAATCGCAGTTTTGTGATTTTTCAAAGAAGTATCTGAAAAAATAATAACAATTATTATATATATATGTTTATATGTATATGTATATACATATAACTATATAAAAAAATCCCTTCTTTAACATTTCTTTAAAAAAAAATTTACTGAGACAAAATCCGTTCTAATTCTAATGAAATTACCTAAACTCACCAACAAATCTTCCCTCTTAAAGTTTTTTCTTTGTTCTGTTTCTTCTTTGTTTCCAAGCGTCAACTCGAATTTAGATTGAGAATTAAAATATAAGCTAAAAATTCTTCCAAATCAGCTTAATTAGGGATGAGGGAAAAATCAACACCAACCAATAGATGCACAAAAACTTGATTTATCAGAACATTTTGGTTTGTTTGGTTCATCCCTTTTCTATACTTTGATAATATTTTCTAAAATACTTAAAATAGGGAGAAGAAATTTTGTCATGAAAGAATAAATGAGATTGATGCGAATATTTTTTACTTTGTAGTCAAAAGGGGGATCGAGCAGCTATTCTATGTGTTTAAAAAAGTTCTATCATGAATGAAATACATTAAGTATAAAAAAATAATGTCTTTTATCAATGTTGAAATTCCCTAACAACATTTCCGGTGAACTTAATATTTTGTATGCGAATACCTTCAAACTCACCTTCGCTGTGTAAAAGGTGAATAATATCCATTTGGCAACACTGAATGTTTCTTGCAATTATAACCCTGTGCACCATTGTGAAAATGTTTTAAATTCGAATCTAAATCGGAAACTTTTTCCGGTGTTGTTCTTGAGTACGGAAAGCATGGCATTGTCTACAAAAAAAATAAAAAAATTGTTTTGGACCAAATACAATAGTTTTTTGTTGTATTCTGCTGGTAGGTAACTTATTACAGGCAATACAAGCACAATTCTTATTCTTTTCACTAAAACTATATTTACTTGCCTTTTCACGACCTATTTGCTGTAAACTGATAAAAAGAAAAACATTGAGAACGCCAACAAATTCCGTTGAAATAAAACCGATGACGTACAAAAAGAAACTTTGGCCATATCTAAATGTAAATAATGGTGGCTGGAGTGGGAATCTTGGTCGCAATTTAGATCCGATTTCTGCTTTGAATATTGAAATGTACATGATGAGCCCAATAAGCATCAGCAAACCTATGTAATACATACAATACATTTATATAACATCGGATAGATAGACTTACCCCACCATAAAAAATATGTAGATTTTGTATAATTGAAGTATAGGCCCTAATTTGATTTCGTTTTGGTATTTATTGGTGTACATTAAAATGCTACGTACCTGATATTATAAATAAAATTCCTGAGGTAAAAAAATAGATGCTATGCTGTTGTGAGCACATTGCTACCATAAGGACGATGTAGCTAACAAGTAGAACAACGCCCGATAGTAGAAAAAAGGGTGTAGCACGTGTTATGGCATCTGCAAAAAATATGTGAAATTTATTTTTATTTATGTTTAGGACGAAACTATAAATTTATTTATAAGAGGACAGGTTGAATAAATGCCAATCGTAAGGGATTCAATAATTAATTACCAAGAGGAACAAGATTAAGTTTTCTGACCTTTTTCAAAAACTTCCAAAGTGCTTTCAACCAATTTGTAGGTTAGGTTTCTACTTTTTTTTATAAGTAGAACTCCAGTAGCCTATTGCATTTGATCCGTGCCAGAATATAACTAATATTTCATCAGAAGTCAGCAATTAGTCGCTCAATTCCTTCATGACGTGGGATCTACATTAGGGCAATTTTATTTTGCCGGCGTTTATTTTTGGATTTCTAAAAGAGACTAGGCTTTCTGTGAAAATGAACAATTTTTTCGTTTTGCATGTTCGCTTTTACATTTCTATTCATTGACGTAAGGATCTTAAAGAATTCGCTATAGCGACTGAATGGTAATGTAAAAATAATATAGGCTCAGCTCTTTATAGAGACTAGAAAGAAATTGGCTACGATAAATATTAAGGGACGTTACAAACTTCGTACCAAAGTTATAATACCCTTTGATTAACATCATACAAGTAACTATAAAAATATTTAGTCTATATAGTGATTCTATTTCACTCACTTTGCTCGGGAGACGTACCCTACTATATTTACGCAAATGACCTCAACAAAATTTAAACTTTTATTTATTCGCTTTGCTCATTAAATATGCTCCCTGAACCTTGCCTTTTTGTAATTTCTTCTAAACCATGTTGTACGTTAAAATAAAATCCTTTATAAATTCTGTCTAATCTTATTGAGAAGAATTTTCTAGTGAAAAAAAGGCTATCGTATCTCGAAATTGTTTGTTTTGCAATTTTTTAATTTTCCATCAGCCGGCATGCATATTGATTAATAATTCAGAATTAGCCTTAAACAATCGGTCACTAATAATGAAAAATTCGAAATTCGACCTATTAGCATTTTTGGCCCATAAACTATTGGCTTAGCCAAATTTGGAAGTTCTTTCCTCATTATAAACATATAATTTGTTCAAGCACACTTAAATTGTGGTCACACTTTAAAATATGTAAATGTTTCTAATTACGATAGTTTTCTTCCGATGACCAGATTGCTGTAGAAATATTATACACATCTGAACTTCTAACATTATTAAAAGAGCAAAGTTTATCTTGTGACTGGGTCAAAAGTATATACCTTTAGCAATCCTTTCCATACATAATTCACAAGAAAAGCATATTTTTTCTTTGCATAATATGTCTCGACAACATATTCCAACAGAATGAATTTCCACTGGGGATTTTTTTTTTATATATACTTTTCATATAGTTTATTTAAATTACGACGGTCAACAATTTTACATAGACATTTGCTTATGGACTTTTGTTGTTGCGCATTCCATAAATTTACCCTAATTTGTCATCATTGTATGACAGTTCTTAGTAATTTTATCTTTTGTTAAATACCGGAATAGAGTCCCATATACTTAATATATACTGTGCATATGATGGGGGTAATATTTTTTGTTAAGAACAAAGATTTTCTCTGTAATTATTTAACTTTTTAAAAATGATAGAGTTTTAAATATTATTCACAGATATTTAATCTCTATCGTTGGTATTTCCATATTTAGAGAAATAGCATGATAATTAATTGAGAGAACTACTCGAACATACAATTATTTTATCAGAAAATCTCTAAACCTATTTCTGATCATTTTTTGTCATATAGAAGATTATTTTTGATCAATCATCAGTTTCAAAGTACAAAACAGTGTGTCCGTTGGACTCCGCTGAGTAAGAAAAAACCAATACCTAACTTCTAAACGAAAAGTTTTTTCAACAGGAGGTTTTTTCGTATTTCTAAGTTTAATGATTTTTTTATTTCACAACAATTTTGTATGTTGAAATTTTTTGTAACACAAACGCAAAAGTGAGTTCGTTGGACTCTGCATATAATTTCAATGTTTTTTTACCGTTTCTTAATACTAAAGATAGATATGGTTTTGAAACTTTGTATTTTTATATTATTTTAAATTTCCAGCATTTTTTGCCAAATAAATTTTTTGAAAAAAGTTAACCCTTTAAGGCCCATACATTTTGAACATGAAAGCAAAGAATGAATAATAAAAAGCGATCTTTGTGATGATTAAAGTCGTTTTAAAATTTATGATTTAATATAAAAGTCGATAAAAATTGGAGATGTGATAAAGTTTCAGATAATCCAATATAATTGTGTCGATTTAGAACGTAATTAAAATACCTATGTCAATTATTTTCATTCAATTTTTAAATCGATGCCTATTATGGAAATTTCGGATGCTTAATCTAAACATAAACGCCAACAAACCATTTTATTGAAAGATAAACAGTGATTGATTGATGTAGGTGCGTAATTGTACAATCTTAATTGTGTACTGTACATATACAATACATACAATAGTAGGTATATGTTTTTTGACTGTACTTCTTTTAATTGATGTAGAGGACGTTCCAGAGAAAATCACTATCACTATCTTCTTCAATAATTAAATCTATATATGTATAGAAAATTTTATCAATTAGCTTATTTCATAACCTTTTTTTCTGGATAATATGCAGTAAAATCTCGAACACCTTTTCTATTTCAAATAAAAAGAAAAAAATTGCCATACCCATTTTCTCAATTGTGGTGTTAGACCCACATCGTTTGTTGGATGACAGCTAAATACTCTCTGTGTGAAACCATTGTGGGCATACCAAAAGCACATGTTGTGTGTATTTAAAAAATATACCTATAGGTATTATATCTACGGTTTATTTAAGTTGATTTAGGTTTTTCTCACAATTCAACTATGATAGGCAATATTTCAACGCCAGAATTTCATATACGGAAAAATGGGGTAAATATGAACATGAGGAGAAATGTACCGTAGAATGCTGAATTATATACCTCCCCAAATATTTTATACCACCGGTACGATATACTTTTGTTTAAAATGTGCCAAATAGTTATAATTGGATTTAATCTCATCATTGCCATGGACAACGAAATTGCTGTAGTCCAAGAAACACCAGAGTAGTGATCAATACAATTCCGAAAATCTGATTTTTGAAGATGAGAAAGAAGATTTTGACAAAGAACTTGAACTGGTACTTCAGGAAGAATCGTCAATGGTTAGCTATAATCACTTATCGTCATCATTGGAAAGAATGACTGATATGGTGATTCATGTGAAACTAATGAGTCAGATTAACAAATCATTTATGTATTATTATTAATTGATTTTAGTTGGTAATCCTAATCGGGGAACCTAGTATACTATTTGGATTAGTATATCAGGGGTATATTAGGTAGGATTTTCCATATACCATGGTATTATAATCTGCACTCTACGGTTGTGATTTATACAGGGAATTGTGAGTTTCTTCTGATTCTCTTCTCTTTTTTTGTTGGCAAAATGTATTAAAAAAACTTAAATCATTCCAACAGTCCGCACAATTCGATTAGCCCTTCACACTCTTTTTAAAAAACTAAAATCCGACTAAATCGCAAGTTGTTTATGTACGCAGAGAACGACTGGATGGGAAAGGGCGAATATTTATGAAGACCTCCAACGTCTTGACAGCATTTTTGTCTTTACTTGCCATAGATGAACATAAAATCTATCCCTTTACACAATTATTCAGCAAAATATTGTTCATTGTTCATATATACCCGATCTAACCCTATGGAAGATCTGAGAATTCCTAGAAATCCACTGTATATGTGGTATAATTTACTATTAAAAGTTAAATAAATATAAAAACGAAAAATGTCCAAATAAAATACCTTTCTAATGGTTTTATGGCATTATATGATACGTTCTCGCTTCGTTTTGGTTGGTGTGGCTCCCGGTGGCATAGCTCAACTCTCTATGTTATACCAAGGGACATGGAGGAGGGGAATGGGGCCGATATTATATTTCCTCATGGCTAACAAATTCTATTTATGCTGTGAAAATGGTTAAAATTACATTTTAATTTAATTTTATAGCATTTTAAGGGGGTGCATTTTCTAATATTTAATGGCCTGAAGCAAATTGTTTAAAGTGAATTTTGTTGAATGAAGCAAATAAAAGGTGAGAGATACACGGAGAGAGAGTGAAAAAAATAAAGAAAAACGAAAACACAAAAAAGAAAAACTGAAAATTTAATTAATATTTATGTTTTACTTGTTCTATATTGAATTTAACTAAGTGTAGACGGATTAAAAGCAGAATTTTATGCGAGTAATGTGTTTTTTATCATAAGCGTTATTGTGAGCTTTATTAAGAAACATTCCTTTTGAATATTTAGGGTAATTTTTTGTTGCTCTTTAAATAGAGAAATTTAATTTATATAGCTGGTGTTGAGAATTTGTGCTGGGTGTTATTTTTATTTTTATTGAATTATGTATAACATAGAAAAGTTGCATAGTGGGTACGGATTATTTTTTGTTGTCATAACTACAATTATAACACCTCTATCCGTAATGAAGCTTTTTTTTTTTAAATATTCCGTAAAATGTTTGTTGTCGTTACTGTAGACCTATAGAAACTTAGATATATGTAGCTCCAAATCGTTTAATTAGCCAAGATGAAGAGAATGTAACAATATAACCCTAATTAACCCAGGTTGTGACTCTGTCACATTTTATTTAAAAAATTTGCAATTTTTTTATAATGATTTAGTAGAATGAAGAATAATGTAATCAAATTAAGCAATAATAGTTTCCTTTGACATAAATTTACGTAAATTTTTTCACTAAGTGAAATATCGTGATTTTTTGATTATCACTAAAATAACGTGAGTTGATTAGGGTTAAAGGAAACATATTCAAAAAAATCTGTAGATTGTTTGAAAAATTATAAAAAAATTGTTTTGTTGCCAATTCAGTCAATACCTTCTTTTCTGCGATTGATTTTAAAATATACATAACCTTTAAGTCGATGGTAATTATTTATTCACATATTTTTATTTCTTTGAAAAAAAAAAAAATAAATAAATAGAACAACAAAACCAATTCTTTTTACATTATACAGAAGTTTTTCGACTGTAAAAAATTCATGAAGAAAAACAGAAAATCCTATATTATACCCTTTAATCATAAATTCAAATATCCTTGGCTAGCAAAAAGTTTTCAATATTAATTTGAGGCTTTGTTCATTTTCAACAATTTTCTATTTATTTTCCTTTTCTCTTTGATAAAAGGAAACAAAAAAAAAAAACAAAATAGAAAATCATCGAACATCCTTTTGGCATAGTTTTCATGCTAGAATAGTCAAAATAAACATAATTTACTGAAGTTACTTCTACCACACATACATATACATATACATACTTAAGTACATCCAACTTGATGCTTCCCATCCACCTTCAAAACGATATTTTATATAAATAGATACACGACGAATGGATATATGATGATGGGAATTGCTTGAAATTAGCTATATATAACGTAACGACTATACATCCTCCCCTACACAAACTATTTGATAGGCATATATACAGAAGGGGCACACCATTAATATCCCCGCATATACGAGTATGTACGATATTATACATATATTGAACTTAATGTCATACAAAGGATATTTCCGGGTGAAATTGAATTATCCCTCAATCGATGCCTTTAAGGTTTATTAACTTTGGTCTATATAGAGAGTGCGGAGCGCGAAATAAAGGCTATCTGTTACATCTGATTTACCTGTGAACCATTAAATTGGGTTTATTGACGGAATAAACGTACACCTTTCATATGTGACTATGTATATATATATATATACATCTACTATAATGTATAGAATGGTTCGATAGCCCTATATCTATCAATCAGTGTTAATATTGATGGATATGGTTGTTCAAAATAGGGGAATGGGTGAGAACTTCTGCTGTGGCATATTATATTATCAAGAAATGATGATTAAAGTGGAGAATATACCTATACCTAAATATAATATGTACATATACCGACAGAAATGCTTTGTTAGTAAAATATTGTCCTATATATAGAAAATGTACTCCTATAGGAGTACCATATAAATGTGGGTTAGTGGGTGTGAATTCGATATGATGTGAAAAATGTATGGCAATGTCGCTTAAAGTTTATTTTTCTCTCTCTTTTTCTCTCATCTGGTATAAAAATCGGCACAAATTATGGTGAATAAAGGTGAAAGGTATGAGTAAAAGTTATAAATACAATGCTTCGGTCAGGTAAAATTTATTTTAAGTCATTGAACAAAAAAAAATTATTTTTATTTATCAAGAAAATAGAACGGCTTTTGAAATTTCAATAAAAAGGGAAAAATAACAATGAACACGTGATAATTCAAAAATTTTAGTATATACTCCACAATATATTACATTAATAGCGTCAAATTCAATTTAAACGCCTACTTTAACTTCTATTGCTCTTCTGAATCTATTGATAAATTAAATATTCCCTTATTATGGTAAATTTACGAACAAAATTGTTACCGAATTAATTCATCAAAACTTTCTATACAGGGTGATTTTCGAAAAGTGTGCCATAGAAAATATGATGTTAGCGGAGTTCAAAACAAAAGGAAATTGTTCTGGCTATTTTTTTCTAAAAGGTGCTTTATAACCGAACTAAAGTTCTTCAATGTTTTTCGGTAGGCTAAAAGTTATAGATTTTCACCTATCACTTTTGAACTACCCAAGCTCTGAATATTTTGGAATTTTTTTTTTTAAAAAGTTTTTCATGAAACCAGCAAAAAAATCTCCATTCGGGTATACAAACTTTAACAAACCAACAACTCGTACTATAAATTCGTTTTTATTGTTCGTTCCAAATTTGACATCATTACATGATATTTGTTTCCTTGCCGGTTTATAACCAGGTAAATGCACTTTTTATTTGCTGACAAATATTAGTATACATATACATTATACCATATAAATGCAACAGAATGCGTTGCTACACACAGTACCCTTAAACCCATAAATATGAACTCTACTCGTATAATAAATTTAGTCTAAAATCACAAATCATTAGCTGAATTTTTTAAACGGTGAATGCCAACATTTTAAATTAACTTGTTTGTGATGATAACGCGGTACTTATATACAACGATAATAAATCAGAGAATTTTTTCTAGTGTAGGAGATAAATTACACCATCATCAATAAAGCTATTACACTGTATTTACTATTTGTCGCTGCTTATTATTTATTATTATTAATTATTATTATAAGTGCTGGTGCCTAATCGAAATCGCACACAAATTTCGATCTCCATTATTACCAAATAATTTTATATTGTAATTAAACACCATGTATACAATATCTTCTCTTAATATGTACTAACCAACCCTTACCGGAAAGTATTTTGTTTTATGGTTTTAAAATAACAAATAAATTAAGACTTAAAACATATTTTATGTTAAACAACAACAACAACAACATCAAATGAATGAAGAACTTTCGAAACTTCATAGCTTATAATTAGAGATGTCAATAACCTTTGACCAAACAAATAGGTCATCGTATCCCAATAGACTTTATAGTGAATTTGGTAATCATTAATAATTCATCAAAATTTATCATCTTTTTAGAACTTTAATTATTTTAATACTAATTAACTTTTAATGTACAGTGGCGAGATAAAGTGTTGAAATTCGTTAAAAATTATAAAATTTGCATTCGCTTGATCAATCGCTTGATTAAATATATAATGAAAATAATAATAGGAGTATAATAAGAGTATAGGGGCATTCTAATCATAGCATTCTAAATGCGTTTCTGGTTTTCTGTAATCGGCTCGTCACATCGGATTCTGCACTAATGAAATTAATAACTTTAACTTCTGCTTATTAGATGTTGATAATCGAACCTCAATTCTTATAAATATACAAATTCGGTCCTTTTAGACGTAATCGTAAGAAATCTGCTCAACAAACTGTATTAATATATTAATTATTATACCTTGATTCAACTCTGTACAGTAGGTACCTTATGTGGAAACAAGAAGTGTCATAACTATTTTCTAATTAATTATTATAATACTTAAGACAATATGGATGAATGATAAAGAGCCAACAATTTTAAGATAAAGCATGTATGTATACTCTCCACACATCATCTTTATATAATACGGGAAATCCTTAGCGAATCCTTTACAGAACTTATTCGGGAGACAAACTTTAAATGAGATTTGGGTGTTTATACAATATTATCGTATCGCACGTCATTATCAACTTTTAAGTTGACAATTTCTGGCAAAGTTTATACGCTAAACTGTTTACTTATTGCACTTTTAAAGGTTTTATATTACAAGTTATGCTAAAGAGTGTGAGATAAGATGAAATGGCATCTAAAAAGTTTCTTTTTGAAAATTGTTATAGTGGAACGTTGTAGACAGTTTAAGTTGACAAGGTTAAAAAAGTTTTTCAAATGTAAATATACGTTTTATAACATATTAATATGTAAAATAAACTGAATTACATCAAAATCTCAATTTGCGTTTGTCAATTGACCGAAATTAGCCGACGCAAATCGAAATAATCTATTACATAGTATTTCTATACGACTTCCTTAAATCGGTTCCACCAAAATCACCGCATAATAGAAGTAAGTGTATGATATTCGTCTAGCAACAATGCTGTTAGGTGGGGATTATTTTATATCTAAATTTTAAATATTAACCCTCCAGCCGCGGACAACGTTCATATTGCGTTTCACTTATTCTTTGCAATTCTTGTACGATAATTTTTAATTTGCATTTAATTTTTTATTGAAAATGAATTGTTATTTCTTATTTAATATATTATCTAATCTCGGAATATCTGAATTTTATTAAAATTTTACGAATATTTGGCTACCCTCTACGTCTACATTATGTTTTGCCGTCCGTTATAATTTAAAAATTCAAAATGGCGAATAAAACAAAATTTTGTTATCTCTACAATTAATAGAAAAGAAATAATTAAGATCCAATTTTTAAAATCGATTAAAATTTAATCAATAGTCTGATTATTATTATTTTTAATTAAATTAAATTAGGAAAAGTTGTATTTCCATCAAAAATTACCTTTTGCTAACAAAGGAGAATATTTAAGAGCTTTCTCTGATAACATTGATTGAAAGTTATTTGAAAGATGTGTGAAGTGTACATTTGAACCAGTAAAGATAGTTTGTTGAAAAAAAAACAAAAGATATGAAAGGAATTTTAAAATATTGAACGAAAATATTTTATTATTTTTTTTTCATTTTTAATACATTTTTAATACATACTCGTACATTGTCACTTTTTTAGCTATGTATTATTGCTATAGACTCATGAAACGTGCGCCTAAAGTAAAAAAAAAAAACCAAAAATAAAAGGAAAAATATTTAACCAGCCGATTTATTTTTCGTTTAAATACCACTAAGTAAATAAATTTTATTGATTGTCAAGTTACGTGCAAACATATTTTTTTAAAAAAAGTAATGAAACCTCTGTGTATGTGAAGAACGTTATTCAGAGATATACGCAAACAAATTTGTTTTTGTTATTACCTACGCACGTAGGACGTACATATGTATGTACAATAATATTTCAGGCAGAGAAATAATTTGTTTAATTAATGTGTTTTTTTTCTTTAATTCAGAAAAAAAATCAAAAAATATTTAAAAAATTACATTTTACTTATTGTTAAAAATGAAGTAAAAGTTATTTATTTAAATTAACAAAAAAGAAGTTTATGTACATTATCATTGTAAAATGTCATTTTTATATATATTTGAAAGTTTGAAAACATTTCCTTTAGGAAATTTTGAGAGTATTTATTTTGGATAAGTTTTTAATACAAGTTCATTATAATCTCAAAAGTTTACATTGTATTTTAATTGAACAGTTTTGTTTACTTTGTTATTTCATTTCTGGAAGATCTGCTAAATTTTACGTCGATTCTACTTTGTTGGCTTTGATTTGCAAACGCATGTACATTTGTATCCTTTCGGTAGACCAGGCAAAACTTTAAAGAATGGTTCAGCTGGTTTTGGATTGGTATTACAATTGCGTGGTGGTTTGCCTTGTATCCCAATTATTCCCTATTATTATAGATTAAGGAAAAAAACAATTATCATTTATTCGTTTGTTGGTATTATGTACCGATACGCTTTGGTTACATTTATATATTTGTATATATTTGCTTACCTGTAGTAAAACTATTGCAAAAATTGCCAAAAATAAAATTTTCATCTTGATTTATGCGTTTTTCCTGTTTGCGATCGTCTTGATTACTAGAATATTCGTAACGATTTCCACATCATAATGAAAAATAAAATCACTTGTAGGCAAAATGTATTTGTTTGCGTGGCATTTGTGTAAATAAAATGTAGGAGAGATTGTATTAGTATGTGGTGTACTGTGACGAAATATAGGAATAAATAGGGTAAATCGAATAAAATCGGTAGGTGTTGGCGATTTTTGTTTTTAATTCTAATATTGAGAGTTCTTTCTGCACATATTCAGTATTAGATTTATTCAACGCGCTAAAATTACAAAGACAATCCAAATTTGTATACTATACGTGTGCCCGGCTAGCCTTTCGACTAGTCGATATATCCCATTTGAAGTGTTCCCATTCAAAATCGGCCTACTATTCTACATAACGCAAATGGGATCCGACCGAGAGTCCATTAATGGTTTATCTTATTATTGACAGTATTGACAGTATTGACAGAATCTTATTTCAATCTAATGATTTAACGTTTTACAAATGGTCATCATGTCGGAAAGCTAGGCACAAGGTGAAACAAGTATAAAAACAAACGGTGGGGGATGGACGGGTTTGTTACTTTTCTACGTAGCTACGAAGAACGAAATAAAATCAAATCTTCGTTAAATTTTTGCGATTGTATCTTAAAAATATGTCTACCAAAATGTATTTTTCATTTACCTGATTGTCACTATGTACTCGCTTTATATTTGTACAAATGCTTCCAAATTAAACAGCGATCACACACTTTACGTTTAACGTAGGTTTTGTTTTTAACTTGGATATAAAAGTCCTTCACACCAACAAAATCGGCTCAGTAGTCTATAGTCGATTACAGACACCAAAACACAGAAGCACGTGTTGTTCACGATGAAGGGGGTGTGCTTAACTATTCTTGCAATAGTTCTGCTGCAGGTACGCCACACAAAATCAAAATATATATTTATATTTAATTTTATATTTTAAACAGTGTATAGCTGCGGCACATGGCAAACCACCACGCAATTGTAATAACAATCCAAAACCAGCCGAACCATTTTACAAAGTTTTGCCAGGTCTGCCGAAAGGATACAAATGCACTTGCGTTTGCAAATCAAAGCAACCCCCCCCAGTAGTGGAACCACTTAAAATATAGGCACGCTAAGAAAAATTTCGACTTTTTTTTAGCGTGTAGTAGTTATGTAGTAAAACGAAAAAAAAACTCAGAAAATTTCATTTACGTGTAGCCACGTGTTAATTTTAATTTTATCAGGTCCAGGGTATTAGGATACGGGATTTATTGGACGTAGGTTTATATTATGAAATTACATTGCAAGTACGATTAAGAGATATTATTGTAAACATAGGTGATTGGTGGGGTTTATTGCAAAATATAGATATGTTTTATTTGAATTCGCCAAAAAAATGTTTTTTTATTTATTACAGCGTCTTTTCACTTTCTTTTTTTTAGCATCATTCCGCGATAAATGTTTTGTAGATCCAAAAGTGTGTCATTTTTATTATGGTGACTAGTAAATTAGTGTTTCAAATTTTTCTTTTCCAAATGTTTAAACTTGTACATATTTGATATGGGTCTTCAGATTTCTATACAAAGTCGTCAGATTATCTAAGTCTAAGCCAAAATTTGTATATTATTTGATTACCAAATAATAATTAGATATCTTTTCAAGAAGGATTATACATTTTGAAGAAAATTAAAAAAAATGGAACTAAAGAAAACACATAGATCTGGACTAAGTTGAATTGGTCTAAAATTTGAGTATGTTGATTGCTACTGTTTATATACAAATTTTATATCTCTTTAGAAAATAGAAAAATCCACTTAAGTACCTTCCTTGAAATAAAGTATTTTTAGTATGTAATTGTATTAGCTCTTGGGAAGCATTCTGCTAATTGAGGGCGCTATGAAGTCTTAGGAATTAAAAAAAGACAATTGCTCACACGACGATATTTTATATTACTTTACTGAAATTAAATAGCGTAAGGAGTTTGGTCAACAATAGTTGATTTATACTTCTTTGTAAGATAGTTTCCTTGCGTGGCATCAACAACATTTTTCAGATTCAATCAGATTCTAGTAGTTTTTAATAAGAATAGAGGGAGACACAGTACATAGCTTAATTTACAATATTACATTGTTTTTTTTTCTTCAAATAATTACGTAAGAAATACTTGTATATACCGAAAACCGTACCAGTTGGTGCAGTATACGAAAATCTCTATACAGGTGGTTGTAAGGCCACAACTAAAACAATTTGCATGTTAAAAATATAATTACGTACGTACATGCTCCATTTATTTTTTTAAATAAAATGTGTTTATCTGAAATCACACGTTTACAAAAAAACAAAAATAAAAAACAAATAACATGTTTTCGAAAATATTGATTTTATATATTAGAAACAATTCGGTTAAAATAAAAATTGACATTATTTATTAAATTTTTTTATAAAAACCACACCATAAATTGATGGATTCACCTATAATATTTAATTTTCTGATTAATTTTTTAGATGGATAATTGTCGAAATGACTATATATGTTAAAATTTAAATTTAAAATAAAAAAATATTCTGTATATGAAACCCTTTTATAGAATATAGTTTGCTGTAACTTCGTTTTTAATGTTTGAAACATCATTTTATTTCTTAAACAGCTAAACAAATACTAACAATACGTATTCATAATATAAATAACTCAATAACAATAAATAACTCGCTTGTTTTAGCCCATTTTCGCAACACAAGGAAATAATAACATCTAAAAAATGCTAAATATAAATCCAAGAAATAATCTAAATTTTAACAAGAGCTTTGTACTAAACTGAACTTCCATTATTATTTGCGTTCGAATGCATAAGGCAAATTGTATTGTCTTCGAATGAATATATAAGCTGACGGAATCTGTAGGGTTGTCAGTAATTCACAATTCAAAGAATTAAAAAAAAACAACTAAATCGAGACAATACAGGAGACTGAAGTAAAATGAGGGAAATCTATTGTAACATAGTAATCATAATTATGATTCAGGTAAATGTACATTTCTCGCTTCAATCGCAAGATATCTAATTTAATAATATTTTAATAGATTGTTGGAAATTTACCAACCACAACTGGATTATTCGAAAATAACCCCAATGCAGAATTTTATAAACAATTTCCAAAATTTAGTCCATTTTTAGCATATTCTCCAAACAAACAAGCTAAATCATCACACTCACATTTCGCATCACACCCACTACCTTCATATTCACTACCTTCATTCTTTCAATCATCTGTATCATCTTCAAAACAACCGTCAGAAGTGTTTAAAACAAAGCCTATTCGTCCACGACCGCCAACACTAACTCCTTCGCCACCATCTCAACCAACATCTCCACCATCCCAAACTCCACCACCATCACCATCTCCATCACCATCTCCACCACCAACTCTACCGCCATCTCCACCAACATCTCCACCACCATCTCCATCACCATCTCGACGACCAACTCTACCACCGTCATCACAAATTCCTACTGTTCAGATTCCGCTAAATTCTACAGAATGTGATACACCAGAAATAGTTTACTTACCAGTAATAGTAACTCCAGAAGAATTTTGTGAAGAATGTCAAATGAAAGAGGAAGCAAAATTAAATCAAACAGTTCCAGTGCAACTATCAAAACCTACAAAGCCATCCCAATCGCAACTTTCTATACCGAAACGACAATCAAAAGAATCACAGCCTCCCAAACCTAAGCCATCTAAATCATCGCCATTAAAACCACCAACATCTAAACCTCAATCATCGAAGCCTTCATTGGTGCTTTCACCACCATCATCAAAGTCTCACTCATCTAAACCTCAATCATCTAAGTCTCAACTATCGAAGCCTCAATCATCAAAGCCTCAACCGTCTAAGCCTCAACCATCTAAGCCACAACCATCTAAGCCACAACCATCTATATCACATCCATCAAAACCTCAGTCATCTAAGCCACAACCATCAATATCACAGCCATCAAAACCTCAGTTATCTAAGCCACAACCAACTAAGCCTCAGCCATCTAAGCCACAACCATCAACACCACAACCATCAACACCACAACCATCAACACCACAACCACCAACATCAAAACCTCAGTTATCTAAGCCACAAGCATCAAAACCACAAACATCACCATCACAACCAATAACACCACAACCTCAGTTATCTAAGCCACAACCATTAAAACTTAAACCATCAAAGCCGGAGTCGACGAAACCACAACTATTCAAACCACAAACATCGAAGTCACATTCTTCTACACAACGCCCATCTAAACTAAAACCAAGTGCCCCAAGTTCGCCACAACAAAGTACTACTAAAAAACCAACAACACAACCGTCACCTTCACGACCAAATCAACCGACTACAACGAATATCGAAAACAATATAATAATATATGAACCGGAAACAGTAAATTTGGATAACTGCAATAAGGGTGAAAATGGAAATGCAATACCGTGTTCTGGCGTGGTAAATTCATCACAAGAACATCGACCAATACAATCAACATCGCCTGTTAAACCGACACGACCTGTTAAACCAAAACATACGTTACCAGTTAAACCAACTCCCGGTCAATCTCGAAAAAAACGACCACTTAAACCAACACAAATAGTTCGGCCGAAGTCTCCACCAAAACCATCACCATCAGTTCAACCTACTCGTCCTGTAAAACCTGCATCTTCATTGAAACTACCCAAAAAGTCACCAGTTAAGCCAACGAGCCCAGGTAGACCAAGGCTGCCTATAATACCAATACGACCAGTTCAATCATCATCTCCGGTCAAACCTACACCACCTATTAAACCAACAACACAGGTTAAACCAACACCACCATTTATATCTACGACACCAGTTAAACCAAGGCTACCAATAATATCAATTCCAAAAGTTCCATCATTTCCTGTTAAACCTACGTCACCAATTAAATCCGCACCGGTTAAACCAACACCATCAGTTTCACCAACGTCATCTCCTAATAATAGGAGAGTAAAACCTAAACCGTCGACTAAACCAATACCTCCAACAAATCTTAAAAGCCCTGGTAAAAATACATCAACTCCACCATCATCACCATGTAAATCTCCGGAAAGACCTTACGTTCAACCAATAAGGTCAACAGCACCAGTTCAACCTACTCGACCAGTTCAACCTACTCGATCAGTTCAACCTACTCGACCAGTTCAACAAATTTATCCAGCACCATCAATTCAAGAGTCAACAACATCGAGTTCGACATCTGTACCAGAGAAACCAGAGGATTGTGGATGTGAAACTCCCGAACCGATTATTGTCAATTTAGACATACACTGATTGCCTAACCAGGGCAGTCATATTTATTTAATTGTTTTTAAATAGATTTAAATTATTTTTAATAAAATATACATTCAAAATAGATTATCTTTGTATTAACTAATTCTAATAATGTCTTCCCTTTCATCAAAAAATTGATTGTATCTATGACTATTATATTGTTAGGTCGCAGTTTCTTCACATGATTATCGAGCGAAAGCAACAACAAAAAAATAAAAAAACAAAAAGTTACGTTAAATATGTACTTAAATATTTATTCAAACAAAATAATCTAGAGACTAACAAATGCAATTGGGTCAAATAAGAAGAAAAAACCCGTCGGCCGATTATAATATACCCGTATGAGTACTTGCTTATTATCTACGACTTCTTCATTTTTGTACTCTCTATATTTATTGTCTTATTCATTTTTTCTATCGTTATTTTGACTTAGGACGAGGAAGACAATGATATTAAAAAAAAATTCTACGATGAGTATTAAGGGGCGTTACAACCTCCGTACCAATATAATACCCTTTGATTAAGATCATACGGTTATAAATATTCACGATGCTTGAATCATCAATTTTTATTCAGGTTAATTTTTGTAAAGAGCTGCAATCTACCCGAACATAAACAATTAATCAATAAATCTTTTTTGCAGTCAATTTTCCAAGATTTGCAAAGATTTCTTTACCAATAATAATCTTCTGGCTGGCTTCTTCACTTTGAAGTATATTCCATTCATTTTCAACAGGCCATTCGATGTGCTGAACCAGTTGTTGAATATGCTAAAACCGATTAGAAGTGTCGTCGAACGGCTTGGTAAAAAAAGACTCGAATATTCATATTCAAAGTGAAGAAATCTTGGCATCAATAAAACACCGTTTTGGTCAGAGAAGAAATGAAAAGTTGGTAACGTTAATTTCGTTTCTTTATAATCCAAAAAGTTTTCAAAATATAAGTTCACATCAAATTTAAAAGAAATTTTCCAAACAGAAAATTATAAAAATGTCAAAAGAGTTCACATCACGACTATTTAAATCTGCTCACAGAGAATTTGAGTATTTGAGAATTTGACGCTCTAGTACCAAAGTTATAATACCCTTTGATTAATATCGTCCGGATATAAAAAGTTCTAAATTCAGACTCCTTGGCGCTATATTTAATTTTTTTAAATGATAAATAGTCACTTCTCCATGAAATATTTATTGCCGTAGTATTAGTGTTATTATCATTTATGACAACATTTTCGTATTGTCCCTAACTAAAATATCAAAAAGATTACAAATTATTTTCTAATGTTCCACTGGTGCTACGCGTACCACCATTTGGGACCGCTGATGAAAACAAACAGATTTAGGCCAAAAAAGGTACGTTTTCATTGATTACATGTGAAAATCACCGTTTACTAAAAAAACTCCCCACCGCGTACTCTAAAATGATGCCAGGTTCAATTGTTTGAACATAATGAACTCATGGAGGGGCGGAAACGCTAAAAATATGTTTTTAAAATTAATAGCTTTTAACTATTTTTTGTCACATTTCGTGTTAAGTAAATAGAGTGAAAAGAATGCAACGTAGAATTGTGACATTTCGAAAATGTGTGCCGAAACAATTCCATCATTTATTTAGAGAAATGTATAATTATAGATATGAACAAAAGCATAAGTGTAACAACCTTAAGTAATACATAAACAATTTCAAAATGCATTTACACTAGTTATTTGTTGTTTATTGTTTATAAATAAAAAACAGAGATTGTATTGACTTAATATTAATATAAAAGTATTTGAAAAAAGGAAAAATAAATTATAACTTTAGTTTTATTCAACCAAACTAAAAATCTACAACATTCTAAAAGAATGAATCGAATTGGCAACATTGTGCTTTTTATAATTTCCGTTCAGGTACTTAACGTTAAAATATATTTAAAATATTGTCTTTATACAGTGCTTTAAAATTAGGCAACCATATTTTGGACGGTAAAAGCGGCAACCCCAAATTCTGTTACCAGCGAATTAATTGTTGGTTCATTTCCTAGTTTTGCATCATGGCTAATGTCTGCAGGTTTTGTTGAACATGCTGAAGGCTCACCCAAGGCTTCGACTTCATCAGTAACATCAAGTTCAATTAGTTCAATTCAAAATCAATTAATAGCAGAAAAATCTACGTTGGCAAAAATACCAGAAAATCAAAAACCGAAGCAACTACACAAAGTTAATCCGAATTTAAAATCAACAATAAAACAAACTAAGCCAAGTCAAGATCATGGTGATTCTAAGAAAATCGATGAAACAAAAAATCATCTTCAAAAACATGGAATCCCTATAAATAACAATACTAAGAAAACGAAAGGGAAACCAAAGCCATCATTACCTAAGTCAATTAGTAAACCATTGATAGAAAGGCATTCAGAGGTGGAGGAACAAGAGCAAGAAAAGCGTACCAAAAAAATTCTACCAGTTCATCCTAAAGTTTTACCGGTCAAGTCTATAATGAAACCAGAAACATCGTCTGAAGAAGCTAAAAATACTAAACAAAAATTAAAAAACAAGCAGAAAAAATCGGCAAACTTAAAAATAAAATATCAACCAGCCATAAAAGAAAAAAGAATACCGAAAAATTCGAAACCACTGGGATCTAACAGAAAGAACAAGGAATCAACAAAGCCTAAGACGGAACATAAGCAAGGTTCAGCAAAGAATAAATCGAAAATTATACAGTTGGAATCGAGAATTATTCACCAAAGACCAAAACATTCACCACTAACGGACGAAAAACCATCACAGAAAAAATCATCGGAAGAAACAAAAAATAAGGAACCAATAGAATCAAAGGGAAGAAAACCGAACAATCCAAAAATTTCCAAAACTAAAAAACAAAAGTCAACAACGATTAATCATAAATCATTACCACCAGCTTTAAAAAGTAGAGATGGAAGACTTCAGAAACAAAAAGCTTCAAATAAAAAGTCCAAACCATCACCACGAAAAATATTAATCAACCGAACGGAATCGAAAAAATCAAAGCCAAAATCCGGCAGTAAGAAGAATCAACATAATGATCTAAATAAATTTCCAAAACAGAGCAAAGGAAATGAACATAAAAAATCTAAAAATGAGGAAACTTATAATAAAAAACTACTAAGTGGTAAGCCCAAACTTAAAAGCAAACTGAAGGAAGAATCAAAACTATCAAATCGACATGAGAAAAACCAGAAAAAATTGCCAAGGAAAACCGAACCATTATCATCATTAAAAGAATCAAAAAAGTCTGCGCCAAACCATAAAAGAAACCAAAAACATAAATCACCAAATAAAAACTTCAATCCGTCATCACAAAATATTCAACACCAGCCGAAGAAATTAGAGTCAAAAAATCGTCAGCCTTCTAAACCAAAGCAATTGCCAGCAGAACGTGCTCCAAAGAAATTGAGAAAGTCTAAACCCAAAGAAAATAGGTCGGCTCCAAAATTTCGACACATACAAAAAGAAGAAATAATATCAGGACAGAAACTGTCACAAACAAAATCAGCAAATACGGCTAAACCCACTAAACAGAAGGTGATATCGAAACAACCGAAAGATAAACCAAAAGACTCAAAGCTCAAAGTCAGACAAGACGATCAGAAGCAAAAGTTACCACAAAATAAGGCGAAAAATTCCAAAAGTATATATAACGAATCACAAAAGAAAATGGAAACATCAAAAAAATTAGAAAACGTAATTAGAATAAGTGTTCGACAAACTTTATTTTATTAAATTTTTTCATTTGAAGTGAATTCATTAAAGAAACAAAAACTCTTCCCCATCACTGTAGAATATTTTTAGTCGTAATCGCAATTGTATAAACAAATATGTCTGCTCTTCAAATATGGTTACAGAACAAAACATCTACAAATTACTAAAAAATTTAATTTTAAATCAGCCAGTAATTTTATAAATTCTGTTTAGATTCATTTATTAGTTACCTACCTATAACAATATAAGAGAACATAATGAACATTTTTAATATTGTCTTCTTTCTAATCTGCCAGGTAGGAAGACCATCTTTGTTTCCAATGTCGAAACTATTTTTGTTTTTTTTTTGTTTTTGTGACAGTGTATAACATTTGGTTTAGCCATACCGGTTGCAGAGCCACCAAGTCCAATATCTTCAGGTACTTTACTAAGAGATTCATCTGGTGCCATAATTAATCCCGGTGGATTCCTGCCTAAAAATGCATGCTGATCTTTTGTTTCACAATTAAAATAAATTAAATAAAAGAAAACGTATTGTTGAAATATGGGCTTCTTTATTTGTTCATTTATTTATATTTATTTACCTATTAAATTGTCAGGGCTTGAAATATAACTGAGTGAAAAAAAAAGGAGAGGAATTTATATTTAATGACATTTTATCATTTTTTTTTAAACATACATGAAATATAGTTGTTTAACTAGGGTACACAGTCAGACTCCAATGAGCTGGTCAGTGGACATAGACATGTGAATTAAGTAATGCGTAGAGACAGATCTAAATTTGGAGAATAAGGTTATAGGCGATAAATATAAAGATAAATTCGTTTACATAAAATTATCCAGCAAATACTCGTACTTGGGCAAATTCGACATTATGAAGTAAGTCAGCCCAGCCTATTTATAGTTGCGATAAAACTTTCGTTAGACTAGAGAAAACTGATTTTGTTATAAATTGTTCGTAATGTCTTCTAAAACAAACATAACAAAAATAAATAATTGTCAAAGTTCAAATGATTTACTTTTCATGTTTTCTTTTGCATATTACCAGAAATCCTAATTTTCCTTTACGATTTTTATGTAAAAATTGATCTTTGAACTACGAGTATGTATATTATGTATAACTAGAGTTTTTTTCTTTATATTTTTGAAGTAGAATCTATAACGTATATTGATTTCCAATAAATTATAATTTTCCCAATAAAAGGAAATGACTTTGGTTTACTTATTTTATTCAAAAGAACTATCTCCTTCTTTATAGTAGTTACACAGACAAATAAATAAAATAAAAGTTCCTCTGAATAATGTTATATTATGTAGACTATTCTTCAATTGTTTGTTTGTTGTTTTTTTTTTATGTAAAATGTGCATAAATAAAAGAATGCAGTAACCATACATAAAAATGCGCTCCCTTTTTCAAAAAAAAAAAAAAAATGTAAATGAACATTCAAAAATGCAGCATAATGTTTGTTCTTTTGTGGATTATAAAGGATATTTTTGACTAACAATTAATTTTGACTAATGATTTTGTTGTTTTCATAAATGTTTGTAAAATATTTTTCTCATTATAAACGTATAGGTGTGGCGTGTGGCTCAGCGTAAAATTCGTTTAGGGATGTAGACAAAGTTACCTTCCCGTAATTAGTAAATTTTATATGATGCGTGGGTAGATATATTATGTACATATGTATGTTGTATACAATCATATATTGTGGATAAACTAAATGTTAATATTGAACAAATACAAAATATTCGTGCATATAAATATGGCGTAAATAAATTTACTTTTTAAGATTTTGCTGATTAGATTTTAAATTAAATAATATTATGAGTATATAGATGTTAACATGTTTTTTTAAGGTAATTTTATCTGGTTAAATACGTTTAAAAAAAAAAACAGTTCAAAACATTGTGTGCATAGAAAAATATGGGATTGGTCCATATACTTAAAACTTGTAATTGAAATTGAGTTTTTTTTTAATATATATTCCTAACAACCTTAATGCAACGAATTCAAAAATATTATCAACATTTTTTAAAAAATGTATCGTTTTTTGGAAAACAATTGCCTATATCCTAAAATGTAATTTGTTTATATAACAATCCTCCTCTCCTAGTACGAGAAGATGAACAATTGATAGTAATTTTGTATAGAGGAGTCCTACATGGGTTAACAATGGGTCATAAAGCGATCGCTTTCTAATAGACAAAAAATAAAAAAACACTCGAAATTTTCTTATTTTATGAAAGAAAACATGTTTTTAAAAAAAAAAAATTGTATGAGAGTGAGTTGCCCATCTTCTCTTCTCGTGACCCTTAAACACTTAAAAATTTCTTTAATTTATCTCAACGCATACTTGTGTTATCCGACTGCGTTCCATATACCAGTAAGCGTTTTTTTATAGCTCCAAACGATTTTCGAGATGGGATTTGGCAATTTGACAGACAGTGGTGTATAAATAGTTCTCCTTATAAGATTCTCATGCTTTTGAGAAGTTATTTATCTATACTTGAGTCTTTTGTATAGATTATAGCATCATTACCTGTTTGCTAGTGGTTTCTGTTTTGATCCTATAAATAGAGATTCAAATATACAATCATATTCAAGATTAAGTGAAAGTAAAACTTCCTTCCTATTAGATTACTACGGTTTGCAATTAACTAAATTATTTTTCTACTATCTCTTTCTATTCTGTGCAGCTACAATTTGTTATATAAACGCTGTACCTACATACCTTCAAATGTACTAATAATATATATCAATTTTAACACAATTTTGTTTCTTTTATACTTCTAAATTGATTAAATCTGTTCACCACCTGCTTGCTATATTACTCCCGGTATGCTTTTGCATAGTTAAAATAACAAAAGAATCACAATAAAGCTTTTTGTGTGTCATGTTTAATTATACGAAACAATTAAAGAAATTTGTTGTTGTTTTTTTTTTTTGTATTCAATTTAATTGTCAATTTAATTGGATTGACGGTATTAAGCTTTGTACTCGATAGAAATTATGGTTTTCATTCAATTATATGGTTAATCTATGAATATTGATTACATCATTGTATTATTTCTAATTTTCGGAATTGGTAAGACTAAATGAATGCTATAATAAATATCGTCCTTCTGACACCTTTGTTGGTTTTCTGTTTTCGTTAAATTTTTCTTTATTTCATCATATACCATAAAATTTCGTTCTCAAATGGATCATATAATTACTTATACATACCTACATATACATATACTAAAAGCTTTATCTACAACACTGAAATGGTTTCATTTAAAATTAATTGTTATAGCACAAAATTTACACCATCAATATATAAACTCAATATATAAATCACTAGTTATGTTTACCGTTCATTATATTATGGTTTTAAATATAGATGCTACAAAATGTCAAAAATGTTAAACCAAATATTATAAAATATAAATTTCGTTTAAAGAATAGGCCCTTTTCAATATCATACCCAAACAAATCATGGCAAAATGTTTGCACAATAACCACATTATACCACTGCCAATTATTTTTTTTTTTTTTATATAAACAAACAATCCTAAAACTTAATTATCGGATTTTTTTTTTATTTAAAAAATAAATAGAGAAAATAAAATACATACATGGTATGGCCAATGTTGAATCATTTGGATCCGGGCTATATTCCTCGTTTGGAAAATAATCTATAGTTGAGCAGTAGTATTCCAATCCTGTTAAAGATACAAAAAAAAACATTTATTTTAATGAAGCGTAGGTAGTTTTATCAAAATAAATTAATTAATTTATGCAATCATTTATTAATTGATTCTTTATGTTCAGGTTTATCTTTCACTCTTTTGCAGGCCCTAAATTGCACTTCAGGCGGGGTGTAGCTCCATTTTATCATCAGTTTGTTAGAGACTGTTAAATAGTTTTTATTAAATTTATTATGTGGAGGACATTTTCACCTTCTTGGAGGACTGTCCTCCTCAATAGAGAATAGTTGGCAGGCCTAAATGCACTACTAAAAAATCTCTGGCCAAATTACAATTCCATAAGCATTTCAACAATTTTCTTTACAATCACCTTAATGCCTAATAGAGGGCGGAAATACAATTTCCAACAAAAAAAATAAATTCTTCGTAATTGCATTTAAGAAAATTGTCATCAATAAATACTTAATAAAAATAATGTTTATGGAAATGCAGAAAGAATATTCCCTTCCACCCTCTGTTATATAGAAGACTACCAATAGATACAACTACGGTGCATCATCAGGACAAATTAGATTTATTGAAGGAAATGATTTCTAGAGAGTTGAACGGATGTCGCCACCCAATAAATGGTGGTGGAAAGTTGTTATAAAGGAAAATTGTTTGGTTTGATACCTACATATATACATACATACTATTATTTATATGGGTGTAGAACCGTACAAATGATAAATCGTAAAAAATAAACAACTTTTTAAATATTTTTTTATTCAATTATAGGTACCAGAACCGCACAACTCAATTAAATTTATTTACCTTGTGAGGCACATAGTATCCATAAACTTGATTTTGTGTACTTTGTTACATAAACACCATCATCCACAACATTAAAATTTGCTGTTCCATTGTAATTTGCATTTGGTAACTTTTCTTCAGTAAGAAGCCATTGAGGTCCGGCTATGGCTGCTATAACGATGGCAACAGCAAAACTGAAATGATGATTTTATTACAGTTGATAAATTAACAATTAGGTAATGTTTATGTAAATAAATTTAGATAATTCTATTCAATTTGTAACAGGTTATTATTTCTAATGAAAAATGGAAAACGTTTCTAAACGTTAATAAAAGTGCCAGTATAAGATTACTTTTTTGGGAATTTTGTTCGATATGACAACTGGAAGACTAAACTCATACATATTCATCTACATTCTACATATAAATATATAGAAGAAAACTTAAATATTCCGCATACCAGTCATGAATTCTATGAGGATGGAAGGAGGTATGTATTTTCGTATACAAATATTTAAGATACACAAATTTATCAATTGACTTAAGATATTGAATGGAATGTATTTTGAAATGACTTACTCTCATAATCAATTTTAACAATGAAAGAAAACAGTTTGAATTTGTAATAATGAATATCACTAAACAGGGTATACTAGGGATGTAATCCATAGAATAGAGATGCATTATATGTATAGCCGATTGTGAGCACTGTTCACATGTGACCAGAGCCGGTTCTCTAGTGGCACAAATGGTTTACTTTGCCCAGGAGTCACATTTTGGGGGGCGCCAAAATAATCATTATGTTAAGCATAATGACGATTTTTTAGCAAAAGCCCCATGTGCACGAATTTTCCAAGAAATTGTATTTTACAAATCACGTGTTTACGTGTTGCACCTATTAGCTTCCTGAATATCAGAAGATATGCGAGTCAGTGGGCATTCTTTGTCTAACGAAACTATTTTGTTGTTTTTTTTTTAATTAGATAAAAGGGATAGCCAGCTAATGAGCCATAATTACCAGATTTCATAAAAAAAACCATTTTTGAAAATAGGGCCTTTTCTCAAATAATCATCAATACACAAATTTATTCATCTATGAAATACGAGTAATTTATATGTAGTAACTTTATATAGCGGGTCGACCAAATTATTTACATAATTTTATAAAGGCAACTTGTAAATTTAAACAATAAATTAAATTAGTAGAAAAATATACTTAATATACTACATACTATACTTATATGCCAAATAATGGCATCAAAAGTATGTTGTATATTCTATAAATTAAAACGAAACTTCACCGTGTTGGAATAATTAAATTACATTTTTATAATAATATGGGCACATTCAAAAATATTTAAATACTCTCTAAGTCTATAAAACCCGATGATGTCTATTCAAATTATAATCCTGGTTTTTAATGACTTCGAATAAGCTGCAAAATTGTAATTAAATCAGTAATTTAGATAATAACAGTATGAGTGTAAGTATATAACAAATACACTACAAACACATGTGTGGATATATTGCACCCCCAGTTCAATAACGGGGTATTTCAAAAATGGCCACTTTTAGATAATTGACTTTAAACATTTTTGACTCATAGATTTTCCATTTTACGATGTTTTTTTTCTTAATTTTTGTTAAACAATATTATTGTATATTTTTCTAAACAATTTCTGAGCATGACTTAAATACGAAATGACTCGTTATAAAAAATATCATAAAATCAACATTTTTGAAGCTACAAAACACCTCATTTTAAAGCTAATTTGATTATCTTTAACTTGGCATTCTTAACTCAGAAATTAACTTTTTTTGAGATGTCCCATTATTGAACTGGGGATGATATATATATATACATATATGTATATATAATTATGTATTGTATGTCGTACTTATTCTTAGGGATAAGGGTGGTGGTATTGTTTTGGTTACATTTTGCCTTTCTGAATACTCTACGACTACGCCTTTTGCCCTATATACTTATAAAGATTATAAATGATTGGATAATTGTTATATGCATTAAATATGTATGGATTGGTTATACATTATTAATGGCATTAAGGGATTCGTATAAAATTGATAAATACACTTCATTTAACTTTTAATTATATGTACAATGTACATATTTGTTGTTTTTCTCAATTCCAATTTTGTTTATCTAAACTAAATTAACAAAAGTGGTTGAAAAGTTTAAATTAAAATTTAAACAATCAAAGCAAAATTTATTTTTGTAATTAGAGTCACTTTGTACGAATTAAATGAAAATAAGGTTTTTTTTATAAAAACATAATATATTTTTGTACAGTGGCACTGCTCCTTATTAGCAAATTGCATTCAATCAATTTTGCTTTCATACTGTATATGAAATAAAAAAGGAATTTTCTCGTTTTATAGGATTCACTATACTACATTACTATAAAATAGCCATTTTCTTACAATTCTAACATGAAATTGAAAAGAGGGAGGAAAGAGTCGTGGGGAGGAATGGGAAGGGTAGGGGCGGAATAGTTTAGTATGGAAACCGTGTTAACTTTACTTAGCAACCTTTTTTTGTTCATTTATGAGAAATGCTAATTATCAAATATACACAAAGAAGTTTACCTTATTTTGCAACTATGAATTTGAAGAACTATCTAAAACCTTTCAAATGTTTGTAATTTTTATAAATGTATTAATGCATACAAATAGTATTGCCCAAAAAAGTGAGATTTTATGTGAACGAATAGACATTTACAATATTTATTTTTCATTAATACCACACATTGGATATACCTAAATCTATGAAACTAATTCCATTTCCTCTAACCATACTATACGAACATCGAAAAATTTTATGGTATAAAGACAGTAAACACAGTCCTAAACCTATTATCATAGTCTTCTTTTTCATTACTCACGATTTACCCATTCATTTCAGTCATTCTCATTCATTCATTATTAAAATAAACAATTCAAGCACGTGCGAAACATTTTTCTGGCTCCTCCTGAGTAAAGCCTCACATGTTATGACCGTTTCAAAATGGGATCGCAAATAATTTACCATCATTATTTTTAATATTCTTTACTGAAAAAAAAAAAAAAAAATCATAAATATTTTGCTGCTCTTCAAGTCTTTGTAATTAAAGAGTTTGTTTTTAAAGAGGACTTCTTGCCTGTCATTAAGTATGCTTTATGTTTATGTGCTACTTGTTGAAATATTAGTGTCCGTACATTACCGAGTATTATGGTGCATAAAATTCATGACGTAATAGTTATTGATGCACGTACCTAGCAGCTACAGGTGTTCCAATCCATAGCATGTAATTATTCTTTTTTTCCGATGAGAATGTACCATTAATTGATGTCGCCGTGATTGGTGGCGATAATCCCCTATCATCTAAAAATGGATTTGAATGTACTAAATATCCGTTAGTATCGCCACCAATGCTTGTTATACCATCAATAAATGAACAAGTATTTCGTACATTTCCCCCACCACTAGCACTATTGTTGTGATAATTTATATCACCATTAACATTTCGATTCTCATGTTCATTTTTTCCAATTTTATGTGAATCGTCTAGCAAAATGCTCGACGAGGAATTGATCCGAAAAACATTTGGAACGGCTGGATAATCACGCATTTTTCAATTTTACAAAATAAGGCAACAGCAGAAGCAACAACAACAACAAATACAACAACAACAACAACAAAACCAGCTCACACCACATACGTTTCTCTAAAAGTTAACTTCTAGCTTTCTACGTACACTCCGAATATTATCGTTCATATATCTATTTATGACGAATTTCACGGTTTGAACAAAAAAATGCTTCATTTACATATTTATGACAGTATATGACACTGTGACACATTATAGCACACGCCCGACATACCGATATTATACTAATAGAGACGGGCCCGACATTTTTCCCATCTGATAAGGGTGGATATTGAAATGCAACTGAATCCAACATATAATATTCACATTGAAAAGTTGGAAAATTCGAGCAACGAAAATTCTGTATAGAATGGAACACCATAGAAATATGTTAATGCGGAAAATGCGCAGCAACGGTTTTTCACATTATCTCCTACCCTACATACATACAATACATGTGTATTTATGGAATAGAGAAAAGAGTGGTTGAACAACAGTGTTTCTGTTGTTCATGTCTAGTCAACAGCAGTAAGTTGTAGTATTCAACACAATATATGTGATTGATATAGATTGGATGGCTTTTTTCTTTGGCGGGTTAATATATGGTGGCGGTGTTGTCTATCATATAAACAAGAAATGGACGAATAATGTCTCATATATCAATATAATAAAATATAGTCTTATATTACACCAAATACATATATAGAGGGCATATAAATATATTTTATCAAAGAAAGTCATCATAATAAATAGGGTCGGAATATAGCAATAATCATCTACATACATTTAAGTATAGGGTATTTATCTTACATTCAAAATTATTTGCCCACTTAATTTCTTTCAATTATCTAAACTTCTGCCGAAATAAAAATGACACCAACATCAACAATTCTCGTAATGTAGGCAATTATTTTTCCAATTTAATATCTGTCACACCTCACACATTTCTCATAAAATCTCTTAAAAGCTAAACATAAGAAACTCCCTCTGGTTCTGTGTGAAATATAGTAAAGAAATTCTAAAATTGAAATTCTATACGACAACTGTACCTACATTACTCCAAACTTGATATTTAATAAAATCCTTCAATTCAATAAATAAATTATTTTATCTTTTTCTTAAGATGTTTAGATTGTCGTATATTCCAACTACTCCAGATAACTGATGTGTAAATTTACAGTCGAATCCATGTGTGGAAATGAATGGAGTAATATCATATTGACATGTTAAAAAAAAATTATCAATGGCAGATTTACTGATCTTCGAAAAAATTCTACAAACAATTTTTAAAGATAAAAATTAAAAAATACCGTGACAAAACGGTCATATGGCTAGTGTTTTCTATTTTTGGATGATTGGATCATTAAACCTCACATGTTGCGACGAGGGAAGTTAACCATATACCTAGAAACATGAACATACTCTATACTCTTGAATCCACGTTTTTTAAACAAATAAATAAATGAACTAGAACTATAGGTTGGTTCTCCTCTACAATAGAAAATGTGTCCGCATATTATACAATACAATTTCTTCCGATACAAGAAAAGAAATCTTTGGTCCATTCAAAAGAAAACCATTAATTTCAAGGTACATTTTCAAAATGAATGTATGTACATACAATCACATCTATTTTTACATGTAGGACATCCCAATACGCCTTTTTACTTCTACTATTCTATAACTTCACATTCACAATGACATCCCTATGCCTATATATGTATGTATAACTCTATTTATCTTTAATCTTTATGTCAAAAAATATTTCATCAATATTAGATGTTTTCTTAATTCAAGTCCAGCATATTTACTTTAATGTTCTTCACCTATGGCAATAAAAATGAAAAAAAAAACACTTTTTCTAAGCAATTTCATCAATAAATCACAGCATTAAAGAGACAAAGAAAGTTTCCACATTTATGGCCCATACCGTAGCTCACATAAACTTTTTGTTTTGGGAGTCTTTTCCACCGCTACATATTTTATTCGCCTTGATGAGCAAAACGTATAAGAAAAAGAATCGAAATTATAGCCATTTGTGGTTATGCACGTCTAATAACTTTCAGATGCCCACCGCCTGGTTTCAAAGTTTATTAATGAGAAGAGTTTCGGCCCGGGGATTGGGAATTGAGTTGAACGGTTACAGAAGATATTCCATTTATTTGGCTTTGATACATTTCATATATGGAATACTGTTTGGGATATTAAATTATGAATTTGTGGAATATCTGTTTATTTGCTAGGTAATTTAAAAATTAAAACATTCTAAGGGAGAAACATCGCATTGATTAAATAGTATAGAGATGAGTTTATTAGTTTGAAGGATATTTTGAGGATAAATAAGAAAAATCTAATGCGAGAAAAATTGCGAATACAAACAAAATTGGAAACACAAAATTTCAATAAGATTTAGGAAGTTTTAAAAGCTTTTCATAAAGTACAGAATTGTGAAACACTTCCTATATTTCTGACTTTTATTAATAGAACATGGCTATCAACCCCACGTACCACCAAATAACATTATAATTACCTATTTCCTTAGTAATTTAAGTGAATTCTTCCATGAAATGACCAACACCATTGCTCCTGTTATCTTAACATCTTTCTAGTGCATGCAATAAAAAGCATATTTTAAATAGATGAATCTAGTCTATGACATATCATTTCGACTACATCTCTGCAACTGAATTTACCCAAGTAATTTGCTGTAATTCTTCAGTTGAAAAACAGTTTCTCTCAATGGACGCTATTAACTTTTGATTCCTCACATAAATATTGGCAATATTAAAACAATATTATTAGTAGTAGGTACCTAACTATGTATAAGATATATTTTATCAGTTTTAACAATATAATTATTATTTACATGTCATTTGATTTATACAAACTATGTCTAATGTAAAAAACTGTGTCTATGTTACTCGATAAAATTAAAAACAATAATTATTTAATAATATAAACATAACATCAATTACACATTCCATCCATACTGTACTGTACGCGATGTTGGTGCAGGCATACTGTTAGATGCCTGAACTTGTCGTTGATAACCACCAGATGGTTCATACAAATTCGGTGATTGTGTTGGATAGCCTTTAGGTGCTGCGTCACTTTTTTCACTAATAACTGATGTCGAAGATGATGGACTATTTTCATTGAATAATCCACCATATCGACGATTTTCAATTAAAGTACGTGTATTTAGTAAGTTTCCTAAATTTCCTCCTCCGCCAGTAAAAAAGCCACTCAGTCCAGATAGTAACGATGAACCACTTAAACCACCTGACGAAGAACCACCTGACGATGAACCAGCTGGCGGTGAGCCGCCTCGATTACTATCACCAAAAGAACTTAATATGGAGCTTAAACCAGAACTTGATGATCCACCACCAGAACCGCCCAATGAACTTAGTATTGAGCTCAGTCCAGCACTTCCAGAACTAGAAGATGGATTACCAGAATTACCACCAAGAGAATTGAATATGCTACTTAGTCCAGAACTGCCTCCACTTCCGTAGCCACCTGAACTTCCATGTGAACCACCAAAAGAACTCAATATGCCACCAAGACCACTGGATCCGCTGCCTCCTCCACTTCCCAGAATACTTAATAATCCACTTAATGGCGATGAACCACCTCCACTGGACGAATCACCCTTTGATGGTAATGAACCGCCGCCATATGAGGTAGGATTATTATAACCACCACTGTTACTACTACCTCCTCCTCCTCCTCCTCCTCCTCCATATGAAGTACCACCAGAATTTGGTGGAACATAACCACCTCTATTTATATTATTATAGCCGCCACTGCCTGGATAACTGGGTGGTGCAGGATTCGAAGGATAACTAGGACTATTTGGATGACTGGGTAAAATAGGGTAGACGGGATTATTGTGCGAGCTAGAGCTATCGCCAGGGAAAGGGTGTTGCGGTTCGTTATGATCTGAACTGTGCGATGAGGATGTATCTGCAAATAAAAGAAAAAAGAAAAAAATCGTCTCAAGAAACTAAGCACAATAATTCACTATCCTAAATGTGTATGGATAGAATTGGAAGATTTGTTGTGATTTGCGAATGGACTAGATTTAACGTAAAAATAAAAGTACTTGCTAATATGCTTTTTTTGGCGAATAATAATAAGTACTTATGATGAGTATAGTTATGCATGTGCTAGCTATAGAATTATTCTAGTATGAATTTGAAGCACTACAATGAATAGAATCACGCAAATGTTTGGGACTATATGGGTCGATGAGCTCTTCTTTCCTTGTTTATTGTACAAAAATTGATTTAGAAGACTTGGTTCTTTAGTTGTTGTATAATAGATAGGATAATTTCGTACTGGAGGAGGATTTCCAAATGCAAACGGTTGCTGTGGTTGATATGGTGGTGGCGGCTGTTGACCGTATGGATATTGATGTGGTGGATATGCTTGTGGAATTTGTGGATAAAGGGGTTGCTGAGCCGAACGCTGTGTTCCGCTTGGTGGGAATATTGGATAATTGTTCCAGTTTGGCTGTTGATTGTTAACTGGTTGCCCAAACACGTGATTTGGATCCACTGGAGGAGCAGGATTATAATTTGGATTATTGTATTCTCGATTTGGTGATGGATATGATGGTTGATTAACACGTGTATTATCCGGAGCAGGATTTAAACTTGCACCTGAAATATTTGTACAAAAATTGTGACAATGATCGCATGCAGTATTAAGAAAAATGTTGGTTGATTGTCATACCTGCCATGCCATGGGCATCTGTGTTTTTCTTGCATGTCGGATAGCTGCCGCAGTCTTTGCCATCTCTCTGTGAATATGAACAGGAATCATGGGCCATTGTACATACTTCTGATGGAAGACAACCGATGTCTTTACATGATCTACCGTACTCTATTAATAGAAAAAAAATTGCGTTATATTAATGTGATCTATTAATGGATGCTATATTTGATTTACTAGAATATGCATTTGCTGAAAAAACTAATCCCAACAGGAAAACCACTCTACATATGGAAGGTTGTTGTATACCCATACTTGTCTGAAAAAAAAAATATATATGAAAATTAAATTATAATATTTTAAATGTGTTCAGAATTCTATCACAAAAAATCATCAAATCTAAATCTAAAACGACAACGTTAAGATAATAATAAACCTTGACTTACACACAAAAATGACCAATACACAAAAAAACGACGGGAAATCAAATAAATCATAACTAACAACAACCAAAAAAAAACCCAAAACTTCAAAGACAACGACGTAGTATAATAATAAACGAAAATAATGTTTCTTCAAAATATTAGAAAATAATCTTTACTCAATTTCGAAGAAATTTCCTAGCAACATTACAGATGTGAGTTTAAGTTCAAGTTCATAATTTATAATCGTATGCTGATGTTATAAATATATATTTAATGAGACAGTGATGTGTGCAAGGGGGTTATGTATAGCATTGGGAGCTGCCAGCCCCTTAAAAACTGAAGTAGGTTTTATACTTAAATTTTATACTAAAGTTCGTTTACTTTAGTACATTTTTTAGGAAGTTCGGAAAACAACTTGTTTAACTTGAAAAAGTCGCGATAAAACGATTGAAAAAAATTAAAAGAAAATATATAAGTACCAAAGTATTTTTGCTAGTTTTAGTTTTGAGTAAAGTATTGTGACTTTTTCAGGCACAAATATTAAAGATTAATTTTAAAAAGTAAGTAAAATAATTAAGTAAACAAATTTTGCACTAAATAATAAACGAAAGTTTGACCGGTCCTGTACTGTCTAATTGTAAATAATATTTAGTCAGAAATTTTAAATGTTATCATCAGAAAAATATTTATTATTACAAATATAGAAAATTGTATTTATCCCAGAGATTGATAAGGTAGTCATAGTAGTATACATTTTAGTATCGAATTTGAGTACATAATCTATCTTCAGAGTTTCCAAGAATTCAATAATTAATTATTCACCAACAATTCTAATTAATCAACACAATATTTATGTTCATCATCTTTTCTGTTTTAGCTGAACGAGTGTTATACATACACATTGATGTGTTAGCCAATTATTAGCCAGGATTGAAATACACTCATCAAAATAATGAAAACTAATAATGGATTGTGAAATCAAATTTTTCTTCATGAAAAAGAAAGAGAGATAACTCCAATTGAAATATTCGAAATCATTTGCAAGTAAGTTTTTTTATTTATTTTTTTTATATTCTTAATTTACGAATAGGAGGTATTTTAAGACGTAGATAATAGACATTATGTTTGGTTAAAAAAAAGAAAAAGTAGGCACAATTTCCTATAAATACATTTGAGCCTAATTAAGTAAAATGTTTCAAGTCCGTCCTACAGTATATCTACGTCTCGGCAACCATAATTCCTTAAATGGTTGTAAATAATGGAATAAATCCGACAAGCTTGCAAAATACTTAATGCCAAGTCTTTATATCCGTATGATGTTTATCAAGGGGTATTATGACTTTTGTACGGAGTTTGAAACGCCCCTTAATATTAATCGTATTAATATTAACTGTAAGTCGAAACATGGATGTCCGTTCGTACGTGATCAAGATTCCGGCTGATGTTAGAAAGCTGAAATTTGAACGATGTATTATATAGTCCTAGAATAAGATTTCTATTGTTTTTTAAGCAAATCGGACAAGGTATATGTGAAGCTGTGGTACAGTGTGCACTTAATTTTGATATAAATCATTCATTTACTCGAAATATAGTCGAAATATTGAAAAAATTAAAGAGAATATAAAAATGAAGGTTTCATTCATAAAGCAAACAGTTTCACGACCTACCGTTATAGCGCTGCAGTCAATTTTATGTTATTTCTAGGGTTTTTAATCATTTGTATTCAATTTACTTAATATATCTACATACAAACAAAATAGACACGAAAAATATACAAGTACTCATACAGGTTGCTTATAATCAGCGTAGCCTTCTTCACATGAAATCAAATTACAAAAACTAATAGATTCGACGTGTTTTCCATTCAAAAAACCAAAATTCGATGATCAAGTTCAATTCTACTGACCTTCTGATATGATTATTTTTACTATCTGCTGCTTCTCTAATATAATTACACTGATGATCTGACGCAGTTACTTTATAATAATATACATTCATACTCTATTCTATACACATTTTTAAATTGATAAATTGAAATCTTAAATAACAGCAAAATATAGTCTGGCACAACATTAGCATTCAGCAATATGAGATTATTGCGATTTAATAAAATGTATAACATTAAGACGGATTTGAACAAAACATCAATAGGTATCTGTGTATACAATACTTATATATAGCTCTACCTCTATAAATATTATATAACAGGCCATTATTAAATGTGTAATTTAATTCCAACTCATTCTATAATATAATAAATAAAATTATTTCATGGAAATCTTTTGCAAGGAATTTATCAATGTCACACAACAAGTTGTATATTATATGGCGCATTGTATTGTTCGGAAAATTGCAAAAAGAATTTCATTTAAACCATTTGAGATGGTGTTTCCGTCAGATTTTCTTTTTCTGTAGACATTTTCTATGTTGAATGTGTAGTATGGTTAGTACAGGCATCTATCTGCAGTTATCAGTATGTAAAAAAAATTTTAGAAAAACAATTACATTTGTTCTGTCTCAAAACCAAATTCAATGCAAAAAAATAAAAATGATGAGGATTAGTCATGGGTCAAGGCTAAATATATGCACTGTACATATAAGGGAAGGCCATGATACTTGTAGGAAGGCAAAATCATTTCTGAGAATTCATTGAACTGTTAAAGTAAAGGAAGTCCTTAGTCTCTTTCAATACAGCTTACACGTGGTTACAGGCAACGCCTCCTTGAAAACCAGACCTTGCTTCAACGATTACGTGTTCTATTTAAGCATAAATATTGAATTTTAAATAGTGCAATACGGTTAGATTTTAATGTATAAAAACCTCGAAGAAACTATTAGAAAGCTGAGTTTTTCAAAATATATTCCTGAAATATTCAATATCAATTGGTCAAAAATCTATAAGAATCTCGTAGGGAAATCTGGAGAAAATTAAGAAAAACTTTTTTTTGCAGGCGTTTTTTCATTGTTAGACCAATTTCTTTCCTTCCTATCAAAATCAACAAATTTTATTTGTAAATTATTTAGAATCAAATGTTCTATAAATGTCTGGAACAGCACTTTTTGCTACATACCATCTTTCTAAAAGATATTTGTCATTAGATTAGATTGAATTTTCATTACAGATTAAATTTTTATATAAAAGTAGAACCAAACCAAAATTCCCTTTATTAAAGTTATTTATGCTCACAAACAGATCACATTGCTCACCTTGTCAATAAATTTCCAAATGTTCCTGATGGTTACTATAACGGCCCATTTTTATTTATCTCTTCTTTTCATTTTATTTAACACACATATTATTTTAATATAATTACTAAATAATCTCATTAATCTTCCTATTCCTATATGTATGCCAACGTAAATCTAAAATTATAATATACTAAATGGTATATAATTTACCGTTTTTATTGTTTTATTTACCACAAAAATAAATATAGTATAATTTCAGATTCGGAAAAAAAAATTAATTACTTTTGTCATAACATACGAACTTTAATTTAAATGCCGTCAAACATCAAAACAAACATTCACGAAACAATTTACTCATATTTAAGTCGTTTAACTCAACATAGAAATGTCGGCATCTATTTCTTTTTGAATTTTTTTTATTTTAGAAAACGTAGGCGTTTCAGTTATCTAGTACCGCAACTACTAAAACTGCCTACTACTACTACTACTACTGCTATACCTACAGCAATATGTTTATGTTTATGAAAAATAAAAATTCTGATCATATTTTTAAAATGAATCATTAATATTACAAGATTACAACGATGTTACTGTGACCCATGCTCTCCCTTTGAAATGAATTGATTGGCATGTCGGTAAAATTACTTATTTTCAATTAGATATAGACATACATAAATACGTAATGCAAATTTATTTGTTAAGACGCATTGTATACCGGAAAACATCATTTATTATATTATACAGTATGTACTCTTTGTAGTCTTAATCATTAGCTTAATCATTAAGATCAAATCACTTGTAGAATTTTAGGTATGTAGGTATATATAAGTTAAGTATATTTTGATTATCCACAATAACGCAGAATTTGCATTGATCATAAGTAATTTTTAATTGCAATATTTATTTAATGAACAACAACAAATTTAATCTAAAAAATATGAGACAATAGTCCACTTTTAAGAGGAGCTCATCGCTTGTTCACGTATTATATATTATATTATATTTTATATACCAATATCGCAAACGAACATTGCGTAAATCGACCCTGTCTGTATTTTTAAAAAAAAGTTATTTAAAGCTAATATTTTTGGAAGTATGTACATCACAGAATGAAAAACTTCACCGTTCTAGTTAAACTGAATTAATTCCGATTGTGTGGCATTTCCACTATTTTATGCTAAAATAAAAAAAAATCAGACACAAATTTCTTTTTAACAAAATGCCAGATAAACAAAATATTCAACATTTATCATTGTGAAGTTTGAGTATTATGACATATATGTATATTGGTGGAGGAACAATGTATATAATATACATACTTAAAGGAAAAAAAGTCTCATAAATTTATCATATCAACAGACTTTTTTGTTTGTTTATTAGAGCAAAATCTATTTAAAAAAAAGGTTTTTCACATTTCACTCAACTAACGATTTCACATCCCTCGCATACTTATATGTTAACAAGCACTCAAGTAATTCAAAATTACAAAAGCTCAAGACTCGTACCCCAACTTAAGAACCAGAAATATTGTTTAAGAATTCAACAGAAACTGCTCTATACAATAATAAGGAGTATTCTTTTATGGATTCATTTTCCAACAAACCGACAAAAAAAAACCAACTAAGCTTCTTGTATTGTAGAGCTAATAATACCCCAAAATCGATAGAGCAAAAATTCGTCATCTTCCTCTCTTTTATACTATATGGAAAGTTGTTTTTTTTTTTGACAAAAAAAAAGAAAAAAAAAATAAGAACAGCCAATCTACTAAGTGAAAAAAAAAACATACTTCAAAACTTCCGGTATTGTATGGCCCATTTAGTACCTACATATTTTATATCGGTACATAAACCGATTAAGTCAACGTCAAAAGTAATTTATCGTTTTGAAAGAAATTTCCCCAAGTAAATAAATATGACTCTTAATATGAGATCCCATTATCACAAATCGTTATATGAACAGTTGAAATATCCAGTTTTGTTATTCATAATAAATATAATAAATTGTATTACGACTTTGAACAAATTTGTTTCGGTTATTTTAGAAATAGTGGAGATTGGGTTACTTATTGAAATTTTGGAATATTTCACAAATTTTGGGCAAATTATTTGTATCACTCAAACACCTTAAATAAGGAAATGCGATAAAAAAACGAGTAACAAAAACAAATTTAATTTGCATTAAAGATGAAGCCAGAGAACACTCATTTAATAATGATAATCGAACTTGACTTGATAGTAGTATATCTACTAACTAAGTAACTTTACCACTTAATAATATAAGAAACCAGTAATGAAGAAATAATTGGCTACGCCGATTATAATATACCCGTATGAGTACTTGTTTATTATCTCCATAGATAAAGTGTCTGTACAACAAATATGTATTGAGTAAATTGAATACAAATGATTAAAAACCCTAAGAAATTACATATATGTAATTAACTGTAGGTCGTAGAATTTTTTGGGCTATTAATGGAATCCTCATTTGTTTTTTATTCTCTATCATTTTTGTCATATTCATTTTTTCCGTAATCCAAATATTTTTCGAGTAAATGATCTAGAAATTACATAAAATTGATGCAGCGCCATAACGGTATGATTGAAATCTTTATTTTTAAATTCTCTCTTTAATTTTTTCTACATTTCGACTATATTTCGAGCAAATGAATAGTTTATATCAAAATTAGGTGCGTACTGTACCATAGCCTCTCCTATACTTTGCTTCAAAAACAATAGATGATCTTATAACTGTCAAAATTTCAGCTTTCTAGCTAGACGGACATGTATTTTTCGACGTAGAATTTCACAAGAAGGACAACGATGAATATTAAGGGATGTTACAAACTCCATACCAAAGTTATAATACCCTTTGATTAACATCATATCATATGTGTAAAAAGGTTGGATTCATATGATATATATTGTCACATCGATATGATTTTGGTGAAGTTTGTTTGGTTTTTTATAACTTGGTTTTTATTTGTCTATTGACTTGCTTTTCTTGTTATTCAAAACTATATACATAATAATGGAGTATTGAGTTGCGTTTTGCTAAAAAAAAACCCCAAATGCCATTAAATGATAAATTTTTTGTGTCTTCAAACAAAACTATACACAATGACTTTTCAATTTTAATTCCAAGATATAAAAATTTATCTAAATTATCATCTTTAATCATTATATAATAATCCCAAACATATTATTGTTGAATTTATCGTATTATCCATTAGCAACTGCCGCAAAATTTATAATAACGATGATTAACAAAAAAATAAAGTTTTTTTGTGCTAAAGTAATTCACGCCTTATATGTACATAAATAATAAATAATTTATATATTTATGATGGTATATGTGCATGTGTATGTGTGTGTTGAAACTATATAAAAATCTGCATATTGTAGTTATTTCAAGTTTTCAAGTTGACAACCTTAATTGTCTTTCGCACTTTTTGAAGGTAACAGACAACAAATCCCAACAGTTCAACATAAGAACTCACTTATAATACACTTGGTAGGCCGTTTTCCCCTATACTACATACATACATATATATATATCCAAGAAATTTGTTTTGAAAACATTAATAATAAAAACACATTCACAATTCACATATTATTTTGCCGTGATACTTTTAAAAATAGTATCGTCAAGCAAAAAAAAAAAACCTTCAACTTTAACAAATTAATTCAAATTTTTCTTTTTTCACATCAAGAAAACGAAAGGAAAACTTATTTTTCACCTTAGTCATATAATTTTCAAGTACTTCACATTCGCCGTTATGCGCCTAATGAATTCTGAAGTAGGATTTTTGTACATATGTATGTATATAGAAGGAGTAGTATATAGTAATAAAGTTCCATGTTCTGCTATTTCTAATTATTATTATTATAATATAGGAGAGCCCGGTGTCGTAATTAGTTTATAAAAAAAAGAGGTCACACCGCGCACACTTTGTTTACAAATACTGTATACGTATAATTAATGATGACAATATAGAGGTGGTTGCATGCAACGTTACATTATTATAATAATATGCAGACCTTTTTCATGATAACAACATAATATTATATACAGAACTCCTTCAACACGACAAACTAATCAATATTGAATTGAACTTGTTACCTTCTTGCCTTTAGCTTTGGTGTTTTTTTATTTTTGTTTAATCCACTATATCCAGCAGACGAACACTAACTGAACGTGTATGACTGTATGTATAATGAAAATAACTTTGAAAATGAAATTAAAGTAGCGCCGAGCATGCTATGAGACGAAGGAAAGGCAGTGGTGAAGGTTTTATTGGTAGCATAAATTCAGATATTTTCTCTGTGGTTTAGTACTTCTCATAATGACTTTTATTTGTTATTTTTATCTATATATTCATAGTATCTTTGGGCCACAACATCTCGAAAAGCTCATCATTATGTATTGTCATGCCAAACATTTCATCCAATTTGGTGATTCAGTGATTTTGAATTTTTCTTGTGTTTTTGTTGTTGTTGTTGTTTCTATTTGGAAACGTAAATTGGCTGGAAGATGAACAAAAATGACAACATGTGTACATATGATGTTAATGATGGAGTCAACATCAAATTTAGGATCATTTAGAAATTTCTGGACTACTATTTTATTGTATGCCAATTACTAGAATGCATACAAAAAAATCTTTGCCGTCTAGTAGTAACTAGTAAAAAGCCCCTTGCTTATTCATCTTCTATCTATTAAAATAGAAACAAATCAAAAATTCCTGATATCTAAGCAATGGCTAATAGTTTGAGTAATTTGAAGTACTGAGATTTACAGCTGTAATTCACTTTTACTAATACATTAAATAATTTGCAGTTTTGCGTCATAAAAATTTTCTCAAAGCAAATAAAAAGTCGCATACAAATTTACTGATCGTCGCCTTAAGCCTAGCCTATTGCAACTTAAACCGATTACTTCCTTATATACTTTATTGTAGTTCTCTTCAGGCAGCATATTATAAATTATTCTTCGGAATATAACTCTGCTTGAGCTTATAATTATAGTTTCTCGTCTACTTGCATTTTTGCATATTCCATCAAACAAAATTGAAGCCAATATAAGAGTACTGAACTTAACAGACTTTCGGTCAAAAGGCTTTGCCGCTTTTACAAAAGGTTTTAGAGACAGTTTTGTTCCAAAATGAAAGGAAACTATGAAAATAATTATTTTTTAAAATTCGGCATTTTATCATTCTGGAGTTGTAAGCATTACAGTACACCCCGATTCCAGTTCGGTGAGATATTTTCTCACTCTATCTTATTGATCCAGATTCGGAGTATCAGGTGTTAAATCTAATCTTTCAAATTAAATTTTAGATGAATTTATCATGTTTCCACAATTTGTATCATACTATTTTTTATTTTACCATTCTTTGTTGTATGCATATCGCCAAAACATCTTAAATTAAACATCATCCTATAGCATCTTTACCATAATCTTTCAAACTTAGCTTATGTTACATAGTTAATAAGCAATCATTTTTGCTGCAGAAACATTGTTCAAATTAAGATTAGATTTCTTCATAAAAGAATAATTTGATTCAATTGATTTAGTCTAAATTCGGTCGGAGGAAGTTTCAATAGAAGTTGAACTACTTAAATAAAAATAAACGATTGAATATTCAGAAAAAAAAGAACTAAATTGATTAATTATGAAATTATAGTGGCGGTTTTTTGTAATGTTCAAGTCGTTTATGAAATTTTTGAGTGTACGGTTTGAATTTTGGATTAAGCATTTAAATTAAACAGCAATAGGTTAACATACAACATAAATTTGTTGACATTATAGACAATATATGTGTGCCAAAGTGGTTGATTGTATTTTACAACGAAATTGTCAGTTAGGACGTTAAGAGCATATGTATTTTTGTCGATAAATTAATATAGAAACTACATAATTATATGAAATAATGATCACAAATTGGTAAAATTTTTTGTCATGATCATGTTTGTTTAGACGATTTCTCTGAACCGGAAGTACGTGCTTTGCGAATATATTTTTAGAAATACAAAAAAATAAGAAGAATTTATTGTCCATATCCAAACCAAATCTCTATTCTGATGGGACTTGAACACCAAATATTTGACCTGCCAATAAATTTCTTTTATTTTTATAACCATACAAAACTCTATTGACAATCTTATGTCACACATCTGTTTTCATGGTAATTCCTAATTTTATACATAAATCCTTCATCATGTTGCATAATGTTTATTTTCCCAGTAATAAAACACTCCGAATTTTTATTTCCCAACTTTTACCAAATAAACATTACCCAGAATCAAAGATTTCAATTTATTATACGCATAACATAGTTAGTATAGTGAGAGTCTGAGTGTCTCTGATGGTAGATCAGCTATTCTCCTCCGTCCATGGTTTTATTCGATTAAATTTATACAATAAGTTTTCTTTCTATGTATTTGCTATGAAATAAAATTTATTTATTCAACCATTAAGAAGTCAACAATATGTTGTTGTACTGTAGTAAAATCCTATATAGAGAAAGAGAAGACAGAAGTTTTGTTGTAATTTTCTTTTTTTTCGGTTTTTTCAATTTATTACATAAATACATGGCTCTCTGCAGCAAAAACAATGACGTCACTTGCTGTAATAGAATTCATACTATACGAGTATGTATGTATGGATATAGCAAAACTATTTTGCGCCCTGAATAAATTCATAATTATTTACATGCAATGATGTGTTAATAATTATTTTGAATGTATGAACTGTATTATAAACGATGCATATATAATATTGTTATGATGGGTTTACGCTACCGACAATTAAGGTTTTATTTTTTTCGATGAAAAATCGGAAATTGATAGAGTAAATTGGTTAAAATGTTGTATTGTTAGTCATTAATGAGCATAATTTTTACCGCAGTTAGTAGGTAGAGGCAATCAATCACTGTCGATGTAGTAATTTTTGATCCAGTTGCTCGATATTATATAAACACGAAGGCGAATGAAGTATTTGTTTTCTGTTAATCGAAAAAGGCGACCAGATTTTGGCAAGACCTAAAAATACTCCGCATAAAAAAAGGCTGCTAAGTAGAGGCAACACGGCTTCAATACTAAACTACCTCGACCCTATCCTTCAACCAATATTACCCCCTTCCGCCCGTTTTCAATTTAATATAAGAAATGAAAAATAGCCATTTGAAAGTAATTTACTATGGTGGGTCCTATAAGGGTTAACGAAGGATCAAAGATGGTAACCTACTTTTATGCAACACAATATTAATTAGGACTAGTCGTTAGTGTAAGACTCACTGTAATGCTTAAGCCTGCCAAAAAATACCTCCATTTTAAGGTTTCTATCTAGTCCTGGATAATTTAAAAATGATTGACTCCAGATTTGCTCTAATTCTCGTCTTATATAATTTCTCTAAAAATTGTTCCCCTAATCTTACATACAAAAATCTTCCATAAACTTTTACTGCAATATAAATACATTATCTTCACTCAATTTTCCAAACATTTTACCATCACTATAAAAATAAAAACAGAATAGAAACCAATCGGTCCGTGTGGCCACAATATTTCCATAAATATTTATTCCAACTAAACTGGATATCCGAAAGTTCTTTATTATTTTCCCCTTAATCTATATGACAATAAAGTGTTAACACCAAAGGCATTGCCACAGGAAAATGGAAAATCTCTAATAAAAAGATAAATGCCGATTTTATCAAGTTACAAAAGCTTTCAAACTTAAATGATTTTTCTTGTGATAAAAGCGATAAGAGAAAATTCAATAAATCAAGATAGACAGAACATATATATATGTATGTACCTACATGTATGGATTCTAATACGGATGTATGTATGGATGTATGTATATACCTATGTTTAAAGACGAAGAATAAGATGAAGTCTTTTGCGATAATCCATTTCCATGTGGTAAAGAAAATATCACAAAAGAAAACTTAAATTTGTTAAGTCGATTTTGTGTGGTGCTGTTTGAGAGATAAGGGATGAGGGATGAGGGTGTTTTATTTTAAAAATTGAAAATTCTCATTTGAAATTGGTTGGGATGTCGTCAGACATTTTATTAATTTAATTATGTCGATATGTAGGTAAACACTAAATGTTTATGGAATTTCGATTTTGAATTATTCCAAACGATAACTTGGGTGAGTTAAATGCTAATATTTTTGGCAATTTTTCAAAAAAAAAAACAAAAAAGCAAATAATTGGGTACATACCTGCAACTAAATCATTGAACACAATTTTTTTTTTGTAAATTTTATAATAAATAAATAAATTAAGCCAACAAAAAAGTATTTGGGGGAAAGGTGGGGAAAAGTAGAAAAAACACGGAGAAGAGTAAAAGAAGGGTGGCGAAGGGTCGGAAAGGGTAGAGGAAGGGGTTTGTTTAGTATGGAAGCCTTTTTAGCTTTACTTAGCAGCCTTAATCGTTCGTTATCACAACACGTCTCTACATTAAAGCATTGCCCTTTATTTTCTTACTTGAATACGGTCTGGAAAAGATACTGCTTATAAAACACCTCTAAACTTGTCTTAATAACATCCTCAATCGTTGGAATCTTTTTTGAATATTTTTTTTTACAAATTTTTCTGATACATTTTTCTATATTTTTTTTTACAATCAATTCAATAATTTTGAATTAAAAGGAAATCAGGGAAAAAAATAAGATTTATTTCATAGATCCCCATACCACAAAGACAGTTCCCATTGTACGATTGATGATAAGGGTGTAGAAGAAAATAGGAATATTTTCTGTGCAAAAGTGATGAGGTTTTTTCTTGTCAAACAAATGAGAAACTACTACAAAAGAGGACGTGAGATTTTTTTTTTAAATAGAGATACTAAATGTATTTACGATGGAATAAAATCCATTGAGAATGTTGCTAAATGGGGAAAATATACTGCTAAATTAGATGAGACAATTTTTCTCTATATTAATATGGACAGGTAGATTTATCAACAAATAATCGTTTTTTCAAATGCTTCACCAGTTAGGTTAGATCGTGATAATTTAATTTTACCTCCAATAAAAGTAATCACTATTAAAATCTGACTCCCATGTTTGTCGTTTTTATTTCTCAGAAAATTTACATTACTCCAAAAAAAATTTATCAAAGATTGTATATTCTAACTCCACGTTATTTCCTAATTCAAAAACATATTCAAAATTAAATGTCAAGTTATATTTACGAAATTTGTACAAAAAAAACATAAAAAAAACTTAGCAAGGCTCAAATAAATCAACTCTTTAAAAGGTCCGAAATATTGGTTCCATTTGCAACGTCCACACATGTTTGCGATTCATTGTCCCGTATACTGCGATCGGCACCGAATTTAATCAACAATTTAACGCATTCCATATGACCAACACTGGCCGCATAATGTAACGCTGTCTGACCGTCTGCATCACGTAAATTAATCTCAACTCCATTGGTCAGTAATACCTGCAGAACATTCGCATTTCCTCTATCCGCTGCCCAATGTATAAGTCCTAGACCGGTCTCGTCAATACAGTTAATATCGGCATCACTTGTTTTAAATAAATGCAACAAACGATCTGATCGACCTTCTTTTACATAATCGAACCAGGTTTTATCAGTTTCGGCCACATCTACTTCTTCATTGCCAATTAAATGCCTAGACACTGATACCCAATGATTTGATTCTGATTTTACAGTTTTATTCCAATTTGGATTGATATCCGTAATTTTCTCCACATATCGGATCATTGCATTTGATTTCGACATATTTTTCAAACTATTCCATGCCGTCCATTTGGCCTTGCCTTGCAAATTAAACAAACCCGGTTTAGGAATATTACAATCACCTATGGTACTTTGCTTGTATAGGCCATAAATTTCCAACAAGAATTCTTGATCCAAAGTATCGACAATTGTTTGCAAATATTCTGCGGCACCATTAAATTCTTTCTCTACGTCATCGCCTTCAAATTCCATTAAATCTGACATATTTACTACTAAAGTCTAATTATAATTAACAACACAAAAATTCTGGACAAACTAAATTATTTTTTAGTCGGTCGGTTGTACTTGTAGGGTTTGTCCTTCAAGCACAAGTTTTTGTTTGCGTTCAATATTCTCCAAAACTGATTTGCTATTAATAACTACGAATCCGTATCCTTTTGAGCACCCAGTATTTCGATCAAAAATTACGTTGGCCGAAATAACACGTCCAAATTCTCTAAAGTAATTTCGCAATTCTAAATGTCCAACCGACCAGGGAAGATTAGCAACAAATAATTTCTGGAATGCACGTCCAGTAGTTGCCATTTCACTTTGAATCTGTAATGAATTGTAATTTTATTAAAGTTATCCTCCGATTTACTATACTATGATGGACATAAATCTTATACAAAATATCAGTCTCAATTTAATCTTCAAGAACTAAGTAGACGCTTACAAGTAGTTAAAGTTATAGAATCAATCATAAAATTGACGTGTTCAAGTAACAGATGCAGTTTAGAAGATGTCATTTCATTGTACGAACCCAAGTGAAGAAGCGATAAAAAATATGCATATAATGGAGTAATGTTCCAATTAGAACTGTTATATATTTTATATTTATCCGTCGGATTATTGTTTTAAGGAGGTTCCACTAAAATGTTAGATAGTTTCTCAAAATAAGATGTTTTTTCGCAATTATTAGGGTTATGTCATTTCCCATTTTATATAATATGAACAAACATCAATATAAGTGGCTGAATTTAATACTTACTTTCCATACTTACATAATAATCGCCAAAATAGTCTTAATGAAAATAACTAACTTATTAATAAACTTTTTAAGGAGAAGCACAATTTTTCTCTTGAATTTATTGAAAAATGAACGATGGAACTGTCATCAAATAAAGTGACCAATTACAATTTGACTGCATTATCGACACTATCGTTAACGTTACGATAACAGAATTTTACAGTCACAGTGTCCGCCAACATTTTGTATTTTTATTGATTCTTAAATCATTGTTTTATAATCAAAGAACAATTCACTCATTAAATTTTATTGTAAATAATATAATTTAAATATAGGCAATATACTTATTTGACATAAAAATGTTGACACAATTCTATGTATATGCGTTCATTTTGGACAAATGGAAAAAATTAAGTATAATAATAAATACATTGCGTATATACGCAATGTTCAATTGTCCGTCCATTTTTCCCAACTAACAATTCTTTCGACTCAAAAATATTACTAAATAGTTTTGTCATGTAATTTTTATAATAGCGATCCTCAACAATAAAAAAACTATTTCCGTTTTGTTGACGATCATTTTTCTTTCTTCTGATGCTTGGCTAACGAAAGGAAAACTTGTTCTAGGGATGTTTGACTAAGTGAGTAATCTCCGATGTTTAACATTGTTTTTGCACTTTCCATTATGCCAAATATTTTGGACCACTTTAGTGTGGTGTTTGGTATATAGTAAGTTAGTAATCCCAGATATTCTTCCCTGACATAATTTAAAGAATTCTATATTCTGATACTTAGATTATTTTTGGTTTATTTTAAATTTACTTACTGTAATGTTGCTCCAGGTAATGTACGGGGAATGTATTCTTTGATAGGATCAGTAATTCGGGTTATGTCTAATTGTTCATTGATTATTTTAATAATCAACGTGAAACCTTGGGAGAATTTATTTTTTAAATGTTGCACCGATCCTATACATTTAAATTCTCCATTGACCATTATCGCCAGTCGAGTACATAGAGCTTCACACTC